>JACEGR010006416.1:0-61035 GCA_014170235.1 Listronotus bonariensis | reverse complement strand
CCGCATGCGTTGCTTCTCGCAAATGATTTGAGCGCGCACGTCGCGAGCCAGCCTGGTGTCGGTTTTTCAAACGCTTCAAAGAAACATGCGTATGCGTTCGCGCTGAGTTTGGACAAAAACAATCGTCTGTTGTTATATTCTCGGGATTCTTGTAGTGAAAGGTTTTGTTTATTGATTAAAATGGAGTGGTCCAATGAAGATTGACTGACGCTTTTTGACCAGTATGAAAAATATCCCACATTATGGGATACATGTATGTGTGCATCCTTTCGGCGCTCTTGCCGGAGCGCCATGAGCACGCACGCATACGTAGCAATAAAAATTGTGTGTGTAGTTACTCAGCGTATGCATGTGCAGATCTGTACGCGGCTTTACATTGCAAATGCGTAGTAATAATCAAAGCGCACAGTAGTAAACTTTACAGTTCCAAGAGTATGTTTCTAGTAGCGTGTATTAATTTTGTCTAATAGTCCCATAAGCTTCCTGCACTGTGCGCCTTAAGTTTCGTAATCAATTTTTGAATCGCCCTGTATAGACCTTAAATATATTGTTTTTAAAAATACCTTTTTTTTGGTTTATTCGGGTAAGTAAAAAGAAACTTTTTAAAGCAAAAAATCCTAATGGAAAAATCCATACCTCGATAATATATATTTTCGTTATTAGCTATTACGAAACATGTCTTAATGAAAAGTGATAGCTTATTTGATAGATTGTTGACTTAATTCAAAAGATTGATGACTTACGGCTACACTTAAACTTATTCTTTTTGGCCGAATTTTCTTTTATTGTTAATAAGTTTCAGAAACTTAAACAGGGTGTCTCTAAAAGATGAGGAAAAAAGAATACCACCAATTTCTGGGGCTAAAATATGATACTTTACCACAATTTATTTTAATTCAAAAGTGGATGGTTTCAAAAATACACTAAGTAAAAAAATATTTTTGATTTAGTTTTTATAAATACATTTCTTATTAACAGGTTTATTATGACAATATTCAATTAAGATAAGTTTTGGTAGGTAAGTTATATTCTGGATTCATTTGTTGTAAAATTTAGAGGGCGCTTTGGTACTTTGCACAAATAAGAACGAAATTACTTTTTTGAGCCATTCTGTATCTAATTGTTTAAAATTTCCTATTCCACAACATATTTTATATAAAATAGTATTCTTGGTAAAAGTTGATTTAGGAAGCCGTTCTTGAGATATTTGGATTTAAATAAAACACGTCCCTTGCGGCTTAGTCTAAGTTATACAGCGTGTTTTAAAAATAAGTTGCTTATCTTAGGAGTCTAAATCCTTAGGTTAATAAAAAAAGAAATACAGAGTATTAAAAAGCTTATTCTTACCACCCTGTTTCTTAAATGTTAAGTAATTTAAAACATAGGTTTAGTTGATTTTTTTTTAATCACCTAAGGATTCACACTTTTAAAGATTAGCAAACTTATTTCAAAACACACTAAATAGCTAAGACTGTCTAAATCAACTTTTACCATGTGTAATGTAAAATATGTTAAAAAAATTATATTAATTATTATATTTTAATAATTATATATTATATATTTTAATAATTAAATATTATATTAATTATATATTTTAAAGTTACGTACTTAAGTGTTGCAAGATTCCGCAAGTGGCGCTTTCTAAAGTTTGTTAGTAAATTAATGGAAAACTTTAATTTCTCACTTTTCAAAAACTTTCCCTGGCCAAAAAATATTGTTACCATTGAATACACCTATTTTTACCAAAACTATTTATAAGAAACTATATCCAGAATAAATATTTGACACCCTGTATCTTTAAAGCCATTCTTCAGAAATTTATAATATCATTTTTTCCGCACCTCTGAGAGACTCCTTGTATAAATTAACAAAATATGGACACATTATGTGGGTTTGTTAATGTTAAGAAATATTCTATATTCTTGCTATAATTTACAGCAAATGCTTTTATTTACGCATAAGCTTCTCTTTTTAACAGCCGTTTGTAGTGTGTGTTATAAATAATTTTTATAGCCATCTTTTAAAAAACAAACAATTAAAATATTTTTGGGATCTTTTATATAAATATTGATTACAAAAGTTTTTACCAAAAAATATTTTTCTAAATTTAATCACAATTTAAAGTTGTATGACTGGCCGTTGGTTGGTTGGGGTGGTTTAAAAATATGTGATTTTTTTCCTGGCTCCAAAACGTAAAGCCGGATTTTGTTAAAATATTTTGGTTGTTTACAAGTGAGCTTTATGTAAGTTGTTTTTGTCATATTTTACTGCTAAGGTAGTGCATCTGTAACCTAGCTAGTGGACTTTTAATTTGTTCTATTGGCCGTACACTCGTATTTAGACCCCAACCTATTTAAAAAATATTTTTTTAGCAATATACCATAATTAGTAGGTTTTCAAAAATTTATATTAAGGACCTGGTGTTATTTATTTTACCATATTTAATAAAGAAAACTTGGTAAACTATTTCTTTGTTTTATAATTATAGGTCTCGGATATTGTTGATTTTAATTCAAAGCCTTCTTGTGGGCTTTGTGTTTTACTTGAATAAACCTATAAAAGAAATTTTGTTTTTTTTACTGTAAAGCAATTTACTTGCAAAACCTAATTAGTTGCCTATATTTTATTGAAATTAATTAATGCCTAGTATTTACATAAAGTTTACAATGACGAAAAGTTTATAGCCAAAGGCTAAATAGGTAGAATATAGGAAATAAGCTTGCTGCATACTATACCATGATTTACAAACTAATTAATGTACTTTTGTATAAAAGTAAACTAAAAAAATATGTATATTTAAATAATATTTGCCCATAAAAATAATGACATGATAATCTAACACTGAGATTAATAAAACAACAAAAAAATTAACTATTTAAAACTTACATTTTTGTATTGATACAAATCCAATAGATATACACAGGGTGTCTTTATTCTATTTATACACAAAATAGCTTCGCCTCTGTACAAGAACAAAAATGAACCTTAAATGAGAAATGTTTATTTAAATACACTATTTTTATTCACAATACCAATTATTATGCAGGTTGTCTCAAAACCTTAGTTTTTATTGTCAAGTAGGAGGTTTTTTTAATGAAACACCCTTTATATTTTAGCAAATTTTAATTTTTTATTAAATTCTACACCAACAGTGTAAAGCACACTATACGTCAATTATTGTTTTTAAAATGTCAACAGTGTGTTGATTTACTTATGAATGATTAAATGTGAAGGAAAATAAAAAATTTTGGTTTTACTAATTTTTAAATAATTATGTCACTGTCAGAGTAAAAATATAATTTAATAACATGTAATGGATAACCTTTATTGGACGAACTACTTTAGAATAGTCAGCTGTTTAGTTTATTTTAGATGTTATTATTAACTTACCTAGCCTAAAAACCAGCCATAATTGACGTTTTCTTAGTAGTATAAATAAAGTTTGCACACCCTGTATAGTGTAACTCAAAATTGAACTTAAAAAATTTACTTTAGGTATAACTGCAATAAAACTTAAATCGATATTAATTAATAATTTGTAGAAATTATTAAAAACAAACTACTATATTTTTGTCGTAATTTATTTAATAATTTGGATAATTTTTTTGTTCATTTGCCTGTAAATTATTTTTATTATGCTCTGTTATTGATACTAAGGTCCTTGTCTGTCTGATCACAGAATATGCAAAACCATGTATCGCCCTTCGGCGGACTGTGAAAATCAACAGTCACCAACTGGCTAAGTGAGATCAGAGAGACATCCAAGTAATAAATAGGCATGGTCACATTTGGCCAGATGCACTGATAAGTATAGAGATATAAATTACTCAGAGAGCTCCACATTGCAATCTCTTCGTATCCTCGCCTCCTGTTTTTGTGTTTTGCGTATTGTCTCCTTAACTTATTAGCAGATTTGACCAAGTATAACAATGCCTTAATATTAATTAATCCTATATTTTGGGATAGTTAATATACAGTGTGATGGAGTTAGGTGTCACGTATGAGTATGTTCATCCAGGATGCCGGCTTTGATACAATCTATGAATCTTTTCCAAATGGGTATTTTTACACTTGGTCTTCGGATAATATTTTTCTTGATCTTAATAAATACGACTTTCTTTGCTTTGCTCCTTTTTCCATTGGGTGTTTTGTAAACAACCCTTACAGTACCGTACTTCTGACTACTTAAAAATATGTTGTTGTGACCAAACATGCTTAACAATCCCATATTTTGAGGATACGCGTTTCTATGTAAGCTGTTTTTCTTCTGTAAAGCCAGACGTCCACTAAACGTATCAGATTTGGACTTATGCAACTAGTAAAGTGCGTTAAGTAAAACTGCGTCATATCGAGGCAAATGGCAAAGAATTTTTGTTTTGCAAAAAATGTAGACCTGGCTGGATCCGTAGCCATCGTTTTAAGTGAGCGCTTACCCTAAGCCCTAAATTTACTAAGGCAATGCAAATGTGAAAAATGTTACAGTATAGAATAAAAGAAACTACACATAACTATACAGGGTTGTCCTTAAGAAGAGGGCCAAAGCTCAACTGGAGAATTGTGAAGTTAAAATATTGCGATTTAACTAAACTTGCCTTAGTACAAGAGTTGATATTAAATGTGATACAGAATATCAAAGTTTAAAACATATTTTGAAATTATTTTTATAATAGTTTATACGTTTTATATTGTAAAATGTAACAAAACTTGGTATCTGGGGTTTTCTGATATAAGCTATCCATATCTGATGTTAATATTTGTGTTTTAACAAAACGAAGCAGTGTAGGTACTACTTTGAATTTTTCTAAAACGTTTTAACTTTTTGTACTACTTTGTATGCATCTTTTAAAGTAAACCATTAGAATTCTCCATGCTTTCTACATAAAAAAAAAAGTATATTTTATAAAAATGGCTCTAAGCAACCGTTTTTAAGATATTTGCAAGTTGTCTAGGGTAACCAAAGAGTATATGGATAAGTAGGTACAATAGATTATTCATTTAGGATGAGGCAGGCCGTTGTAGTTATGGCTGATACGCTGTTTTTAAAGGCATTTTTGAGTTGCAATAAATAATTAATAAGCGAAATATCAGAAACGGTGGTTGAGAGCGATTCTTACACGGTATACCATTTTTGTATAGAATCCCCCAGGAGAATTTATTGGTGTACTTAGATGGTACATGCAGAAAAGTACAAAAAATTGCGCGTTATAGAAAATTCAAGGTAATATACTATATAGCTTATGTCAGAATACACCTAGATACTAATTTATAACCATATTTAAAACGTTTCAAATAGTATCGAAATAATAAAAAAAAACTAAACTTTGACACCCTGCATCTCAGTTAATATTAATTGTAATAAGGTTATTTAGTTAATTTGCAGAAGTTTAGCTTCACAATTTTCCAGTTGAATTTTTGCCCATTACTTAAGGTACTGTAAAAAAGTCAAATCTAAAGGAAAGTTACGAAAAAAGAACATTCTAATGCCGTATTGTGTTTCTTTCCTGCATAAGTTTCCCAAGTAATTTTGTGTACATTTTCATTATCTAATACTTAAATTTAATAAATTTAAGTTTTAAAGCACAACATAATGTACTAGAGTTAATAGAAGGTAAACTAACTTAAACTTTGCATGTTTTAATCTAAATAAAACGTTTTAGTTTTCCATTACCCTAACATGAGATATGTTAATATCACAATTTGTCCACTGATAAGAAAGATTTGTTGACTGCAACTTTGATCCCCTGCTGGCAAAACATTACACAAAATTCGTGTTTAAAGGACATTCACTACATAGTTGATATGATATGTATATAAGCATAATATGGTGTAAACGTTAAAGTTTAATTAATAATTATTGCTTTAAAGTTTCTTAAAATAAAAATATATTTTTATTGTAGTACAAGAAAAAGGGGTGTCCCAATAAGAACGCACATTTTAATTGTGAAATAAAAGTCATAATTTATTTTGAACTTAGTGTTATTTATATTTTAATATAAAGCTAATACACTGCAATTAAACGTGAAAAATAATATTTGGCAAATGGCCGCCTCGACTTAGGTGACAGGCTCTTATTCATTTAAAAAAAAATTCAATAATATTTTAAGACAATTGTGGCTTAATTTTCCTAATAACACCACTGTGAAATTTTTGTTGGGTTATTAGCGAATACGTGAGATTTTAAAAACCCCAAAGAAAGAAATCACAAGGCATTAAATCGCACGATCTTGCTGCCCAGTTCTGGTCTCATTCCATGAAATGACATGAATGGGAAACTTTTCTTGCAGCAACTGAATAGTTTCGCGTGTAGTGTGACATGTCGCACCATCCTGTTGGTACCACATAGCTTCCGTATCTATACCATTCAATTGGGGCCATAAAAATTCAGTGAGCATGTTACGATAGCGTTCGCTCAAAATGCTGGACCGCCTTAAAAATAGCAAGAAAAATATTTTTTTAACGAGAACAAAAAACCTACGCTGTCCAAGAATGGGGCTTTACAAAAGGAAAAATTGACTAAAAATTAATATTTTTAAATAAGTCATGCTGTAGTTGTTTTTTTTTGTAATATGATTTACGAACAGACACGTGAATTTTGTGTACAGGGTTCTACAAAAAGCTAAAAAGTATGATTTTTCTCCAAGTATAAACTACTATTTTTTACAGCTGAAAAATTGTGTTTTGCATGAACTTGGGGAAAGGCAGGTTTTAGAAAGCAGATTGTAAGAGTTTAAAAAAATGTTTTTAATAACAATCAGTTATATGATTTTTTAATACTCCAGTAAAATTAACAAAGTCATTCAAAATGCCATTTAATAGTATTTTACATTATAAGATCGGTAGGTGACTTATTACAGTACGAGATGGTTATAAACGAGTACTGTAATATCACTCAATGAACGTGTATCGTATGATATTTAATTTCATACTTTCTTTATGAAAATTAATGAATAAATATTATTTATAAAATTTTAAGAGAACATGTTGCTAGTTTAAAATTATTTCACTTAAATTACGTAGGTAACAGCCTTGTTCTCCATATCATAGTTAACTATGATTATTCTTTGCTAGTCCCTGTTAAATTAATAAAAAAATATTATATTAGTTCTAGCTCCTAAACGGTATTAAATAGGTAACGCTAGATAGGTCCATATTAAATAGAAATTACCGAATTTATTAAAACAGAATATTTTTAAAAATGTAACAATTATTCTGTTTTATAGTAATGTGATAATGTTTATTAACTAAAGTTAGTTAAAAATATATTTTACAAGTAGAAGTTACTAAATGATATTAAATAGGTAACGCTGGATATATAGGTTTAAATATAATAGAAATTACCAACTTTAGTTAAACAAAATACTTGTAATTAGAAGTGTGTTTTCTAGTAATCTAATTATTTTTATTTACCAAAATTAGTAAAAAAAATATATTTTAAGTACAAGTAGAAATTCCTAAACGGTATTAAATGGATAACGCCATTTCGGCATCCAAAAATGACATTATACAAGACATAACAACAATGATTACGTGAACATTTATAATGATACATGACAGCGTTGCTAGGCAACACATTACGGTACCAGTTGCTTAAAAATAATTACTAAAGGTAGTTTACTCCTGGAGAAAAATCCCGTTTTTCAAATTTTTAAATATTTTTTTACAAGTAACATTTTTATCAAGGAAATTTTTTTCTAAAAAAAAAATATTTTTTTATTCATTTGTCCTCTTTTAAGCCAAATTCGTGGACATCAAAAATACATTTATGGTCAAAAAAACCAAACATATAAAAATTAATAATATGTATACATGTAAATCATTTTTATAAAAGTGAAGCAACATTTTACTTATAAAATCCTGATCAAATACCTTTCAAATATACTCGTATATTTCTTAAAAGCTTTCTAAATCAATTCCCCAAGAATAATTAATTTAAATTACAAAAATCCGAGCAATGGCAAATAAGTAGGCGTATTGAAATCAAGCGACTTTATTAGTGGATCGCAGAAAGAGAGAAGCTAAAGAAAAATTAAAGATTTAGATTCATTAAATAAACATAAACTAATTAATTAGGTTGCTGACAGAAGGCAAAAAATGAAGGATTTTCTCTAATTTAAAGGATTTAGGGAATGCGAAAAAGTGAATTAATTGTGGTAAATTAAAATTTAAGACAAAATCTTTATCTTATTTTTATTGTTTTACTGGCAAACTTTTATTGTTCCTTAACATTATAGGAGAGACTTGGAAGGCCCTGCCCGCGGGTAACGCCATCCTGATTTTTAAACGCAACCTCTAATTGGTCCGACATCTATCACTCAATACAAACATTTATTTATTTATTTATTTATTTATTTATATATTTTAATCCTTTAATACATAGGTTCCTCGAAAGGAACAAAGCATGCGACATTAATTAAAATTCTAGTTTGAAATAATCCGAATGGCAGTACAAAGGATTTTTTATTAAAACATCCTTAATAACGTACTTAAATTGGTCAAGGTTGTTTATTGATTTTATTTTCTCTGGTAGCCTGTTGAATGCCTTAACTGTCACAAACAAAGAACTCTTTTTCAAATAATGCAGTATTATGTTTTATAACACTGAGATTGTGGGGGTACCTTGTTTGCATTCCAACATTAAAACGCGAATCTGATGAAAAATAACGTTAATATCTTTTATAAAAAATCAGACTTTTATAGAAATAAAGTGAATATACAGTCATAACTCTATATTTCTTAAACAGAGGAGTAGCATGCTCCAGGAAAGGAACTTCAATGATCTAAGCATACGCTTTTGTAGAACCAACAATCTATTTACCCCTGATGAAGGGACCCAAGCAGTTATTCCATATGCCAGTCTGCTTTGGACGCATTCATTAATGTATTGTAGTACTACATGTTTGTTTACCTGTTTACTAAGATTATTTACCACAAAACACGATGTTGCCAAACTGCAACCCAATTGTTCTATATGTAGGACCCACGAAAGATTATTTTGCATGTTTAAACCAAGAAATTTTGTATTTTCCTCATTTTTAATAGAATTATGATTTGGTTTTATAAGTGCACTTCGTGGATTTTTATCGTGTTTTTTATGAAATTGAACAGCAACTGACTTGTTTGCGTTTAGCAAGAGACCGTTTTCTTGGCACCACATAAAAACTCTTTTAAAACTCTATTACCGTTTTCAACCGCCCCTGTATATGAGTGATTTCTGACCACAATAGACGTATCGTCCGCAAACTGTCATGTATGCATATTATTGTTTTTGGTTATATGTTATAATAATTAAAGCTAAAATGCTAACCTATGGTAGATTTACATCTCACATTTATTGCATGATAATTTATCCCAGACGGAAATTCTTGCTAATGTAAATGGTGAAATATTTATTTTATTCTATTCTATTATCGGTTTTTGGTTTCACACGTAATGTATTCAGCCATCGTGAAGTGGTTGTGGTCAAAAATTTATGTTCGATAGAAATTTTTTAATATTTACAATAGCCAGAATTTCTGTCTGACATAAAACATCATGCAATAAATGTCAGATGTTAACCTACGATTAGCTCATTTGCGCTTCGTGAAACCGATTTTAAGCCTTAATTTGTCAAAAAATGTTTTGGATGCAGATTATTGTAATTTTTCCTCTGTAAAATTTCAAACCTAAGTACGATACATGGATATTAACTTGCAGACTTGTTAAATTGTATTTTATTATACAATAATAAAATAATATGTTTTATAAGATAAAAAAAATGCAAATAAAAAATGAGTTATAGGGTAGGTCTACCCAGAAAAATTGCTCTGGCAAAGGCCACGGCAAACCATATCGTTGTGATTTAGCACTATAGATATTTATAAATTTGTTTTTAGAATAATAATTTATAATTTGAATTTTTGTCCATAATCTTATTATTTGGAGTAATCTTGTAACAAAAATAGATAATAAGTTATAAATAAAAAAAAAATTTTGGTAAGAAAATATTTCAATTAGTAATCGTCCTTTATCCACTCTAAGTGGGCGGCGTTAAGAAAAATTATGGGCATGTCCACTCATTAGAAGGGTCCTAAAAATACATATAAAGGTATTTACTGAAAAGGGTAAGCTATCCAAAATTTAGTATACCTTTACTTAAACAATAAGTCTAAGCAGTAAATGCACTTTTAATTAGAGACTTATATGTTACTGTCACAAAACAATAATCAAATTTGCTCATAAGAGCGAAGCTTCTGGGACCTTTTCTATACAGAACGTCGTTATTTAAAAAGACACTCTAATAACTCAGATATTATTAAAGCAATTTTCTTAAAATTTTGGTTTTGATTGTGTATTAAAAAAGTAGGGTATTAGGCATATTAAAAATGTATTTTTTTATAAATGGTATATATGGTATGAACCCATTTAATGTTTTTGTAATCTGATTAAAAAAAAACGTCTTAAAACTCCTACATAGATACTTTCAGTCTAAGATCCGGCGTTAAAAAAATATGCCCTTATCTGTTAATTGAATGAAATATTTTCTAGGCAGATTTTTATGAAGTAAATGTAAGTGAACAACCTCTGCCAGCATAGGTCTGCTACAATTATTAATAATAAATTATTTAAAACTCAATTTATTTATAATTGTTACCTTTACATGTTAATCGCATGTACCAAACAGCCAGGTGAGAACATTTTCTGTTTGGTACATGCGATTAACATGTAAAGGTAACAATTATAAATAAATTAAGTTTTAATTAATATTAATTGTAGCAGACCTATGCTGACAGAGGTTGTTCACTTACATTCTCTACATTAAAATCTGCCTAGAAAATATTATTTCATTCATTTAACAGATGAGGGTATATATGCCGGATCTTAGACTATTTTTAAGTCCTCAAAGAGACTCTAGCAGAACATTTTGTTTATTGCTCTAATTCTAATTATGCTTTATCTTTTATTGTAACAGAAGCAATAAGTTGTGATTTTTTAAATTATGATTGTTATTATTAAAAAAAATAAGAAATTGGCAAAGTAAACATTTTTATCGAATTAAGTAATTTAAATTACAAAACTCCGGGCAATTGCAAAGAAATAGGCGTTTTAAAAGCAAGCAACTTTATTAGTGGATAGCAGAAAGAGAAGAGCTAAAGAAAAATTAAAGATTTAAATTCATTAAATAAACATAAACTAATTTATAAGGCTGCTAACAGAAGGTACAAAATCAGTGATTTTCTCTAATTTTAAGGATTTGCAAAATACAAAACGGCGTATTGATTGTGGTAAATTTAAGTTTAATATCTAATTTTTATTTAATTCCCAATGTTTATACGAATATTTTATTGTGCATTAAAGATGTATACAAAACGGCCTAATATGCAGTTATTATAAAAGCAATTTTCTTTAAATTTTGGTTTTAATAGAAGTAAGCAATTTAATTTGGAGTTTTTGTTAATGGTATAAAATTATGTACGAGAGAATATTTAATGTAATTTTAAAGATAATTTTTCTTTGTTTTTATTGTGTAGTTCAGGGCTCTACAATTAAGTGGATTTTATTTGTTTTTTGTTTACTTACTAAACAAAAAACATAATTTTGAAGCTAGAAATGCTAGATTTTTACTTGTTGATTTTAAAAAGCATTTTTTTAAAAGTTGCACACCAGTATATCTAAAAAGCAATGCATTTCAGGACCCATGGTTATATGAATTCTTTTATGCAAGATCTGCCCTTTTATTTTCTAAACAACATTTTCTTACACTCTGTATAGTATTTAAAAGAAAATAGATTGTCAGGTAAAAATTTTTTAGTTCACAAATAGATTGGGCCTTTAAAATCTCGTAAATTAATTTAAAACGCAATTCATTTTATATTAGCATCTAGTAGCACAGCCTAAGGTACAGAAGTCTGAACTACATAAAAATTTTACGGTCGCGGTTGGCAATCCAAAACTTGATTTTCTGGCCCCTAAGCGGTCATTTTCCGGCTCTCAAACTAGGAATTTCAACGGGCCAAAAACTCTTTGTGCATAATGTAAAGTCAATAATTTTAAAGTACATGAAAATATCACTGTAGTGATCGCTACGTTTAAAACACGATTTTTCGCAGTCTTTATGGGGTTATTTTCCTGATTCCAAACAGAGATTTTACATAGGTATAAATCATTTCTGAAGCATAATCTACGCTGCAGAGCTTAAAAGTATATAAAAATCCCACTGTTGTTGCTTTGTCTCAAGTCAACAAGATTTTCCGGACCTTTAGGAGGTCATTTTCAAGGTCCCAAATTGGAAATTTCAACGGGCAGAAAACTTTATAGTGTAAGGTTCAGGATTCAAATGTACATGAAAATAACACTGTTGTGATTACGTTACGTTTAAAACACGATTTTCCGGCCTCTAGGAGGTCATTTTTCCGGTCCCAAACTGAAAATTTTAACAGGCCAAACAATTGTCGCGTATAGTGTATGGCCATGATTTTAGATGTACATTAAAATATTACTGTTGTAATTGCTGGTCATTGGGGTCATTCACCCAGTCCCAAATTTCAGATATCCATAAACCTGTTGAGCACAATTACGGCTCTGGTTTCAGAATGCACTGCACTCCTCGACCCTGCCTTGTGCAGAAAAACCATATTTCAAGGCCTATAAAGGCCATTTTCGGCCTGTAAAGCCATTTCTACGCTCGGAATGGGATTCAGCGTGGAAAAATACATTACACTTTTTTTTTATAGGGCTGTGTAATAAAAACAAACTTTCTTTGTAAAAACATATTTGTTGTATTTTAATTTTCTTTTTAATAATTTATATTTACAGAAATCAGGTATTTCATTATCCTCCTTCTAAGATCTCGTAAATTTTAGATGATCTTTGAGTTTTAATGGTTGATTCATTGATTTGGGTTCATTCCCCGAATTTAAATATTTAATTTTCCTTTAGTTTCCTTTCTCTGGTAATCCGTTTGTAAAGCGTTTGCCTTCGATACGCCTACCTGTTTATTTTTGTCTGAATTTAAGTAATTGAAATTAATTTTCTTCTGTAAATCGGTTTAGCGTCTTTGCATTATTATTGTTTTATAATTTATTTTGTATTTATGTAAAATGTAATAAATACCTTACTGTAATAACACTATGTCACAACACTACAAAAAAGTAGTAATTTAAATACAAGGTACTTAAACTAAAGTCGGCACCATTGTTTACTTCTTTAATATTGGATTGATGGTAGTTAGTTAAGTATACACTAAAAATAAATTAAAACTTCAAAAAATAAAATAAAACAAGTAAAAGAGAACTAAAAATCGACGTTTCGGTGGCAAGCTTGCCACCGTGGTCAAGAAAAATTAAATATTTTTTGTGTTTAAACCTAAAATATAGTTATTATTTAAATTTTTGCTCAATTTTTAATTGACAACGGTGGCAGATTTACCACCGAAACGTCGGACGCTCATCATTGGGATTTCGGAAACCGTAAGAGATACAGGATCGGTTAAATGAAGGCAAAGTTGCGCAATTTGATGCTCAATAAAATGCCGTTTTGCGTTTTAAAAAATTCCGAGTACTTCCGAAGATATTCGAAAAAAACCGGAATTTTCAATTTTGGTTTCTATTGTTTCCTGGCTATATTTGTTAAGATAACTTAAAATGAAAAACACGTTTTCATGGCCACTTTTTCTGCTCTATAATTCAGTGTGATTAAATATTGAATCTGACGTTTCGGCTTCTGGCGACCATCATCAACTTAATTTTTTTAAATACGGACCTGATATTTTTTTCAATTTAATTAAATCCTTTCATCACTCTTAAAACACTATATATCGCCACTTTGATATTTGCCGACGTTTCGTACAGAAAATTCCATCACCAGAATATTGCATATTTATTTAACCATAATACGGCCCTGAACTACATTTTTAGGTAAAAAGGTAAAAAAAAGAATAAACTTATTACATATTCGTAATCTTTTATTGCAACTCATTGATATCTAACAGCGGAAATTACTTTATTAACCGAAAATTTCATGAATATTAGACATAAGAAACAAAAAGGTAGACAACAAATCAGCTTACATAAACAATTTGTAATACTATCTTGATGCCCATATTAAAAATAAACATAATTTAATCACTATTATAAGTGTTCAAAGAGATAACCTTCCGCCTCGATGCATTTTCTTGCTTTGCTTTGTATTTTTAATACAGCTCGATTAATTGTTCTCGCAGGAATGGCAGCGACTTCCCTTATCAAATTTTGTCGTAGTACTTAAAGGTCGTGAGGTGCATTTTTAAATAAACGGTTCTTAAGATATCCCCAAAGGAAATAATCTAGGGGACTAAGATCTGGGCTCCTAGCGGGCCATCTTGCAAAACCATTTATTAGGAAATATATGGTAAAGGAATTGAGCTACTTCCCTTCCATTGTGGGCAGGAGCTCCGTCTTGCTGCCACCATATTTCTTGAAATACTGCCAAAGGTTGATTATCTAGGGCGTCTAAGACATCATTCCTAATCAAATTTAGATATCGTTCGGAAGTTAAGGTCCCTTCGTAAACGAAAGGTCCAATAATTTTGTTCCTCCACATACCAATCCATACATTAAATGAAGTTCTCCCTTGAATTCGTACCTGCTGGTTAGTTTCTGTTAATAAAGTAATTTCCGCTGTTAGATATCAATGAGTTGCAATAAAACATTATGAATATGTAATAAGTTTATTCTTTTTTTTACCTTTTTACCTAAAAATGTAGTTCAGGGCCGTATTATGGTTAAATAAATATGCAATATTCTGGTGATGGAATTTTCTGTACGAAACGTCGGCAAATATCAAAGTGGCGATATATAGTGTTTTAAGAGTGATGAAAGGATTTAATTAAATTGAAAAAAATATCAGGTCCGTATTTAAAAAATTAAGTTGATGATGGTCGCCAGAAGCCGAAACGTCAGATTCAATATTTAATCACACTGAATTATAGAGCAGAAAAAGTGGCCATGAAAACGTGTTTTCATTTTAAGTTATCTTAACAAATATAGCCAGGAAACAATAGAAACCAAAATTGAAAATTCCGGTTTTTTTCGAATATCTTCGGAAGTACTCGGAATTTTTAAAACGCAAAACGGCATTTTATTGAGCATCAAATTGCGCAACTTTGCCTCCATTTAACCGATCCTGCATCTCTTACGGTTTCCGAAATCCCAATGATGAGCGTCGAATTCGAGCCACCCTGTACCCAAATAACTACCATCAATTAATCGGATTCGCCAAACGAATACAGAACATATCTTTATTATTGGAGTTACAAAGTCGATTAAATTAAAAAAGCAGTAGTAGTTTTGCTTTTAACAGAAAAACAATTAAATATCAGGTTTTTGATTTATTGCAAGAAATAAAGTTTTTTTAAATGAAACACCCTGTATATTATATCCCCATTTTAAATATATTTATCTTTAGCTTTAAAAAAGGTAATTTTTTGTTATATATCCAATTTAAAATACTTTCGGAAATATAGCAATCTTTCGGAATTTGATAGTAAACATCCTGTAAATTGCATTGCCATTAAATAAATATTTTAAGGAATTTTACAAAAATACCACATTTACTATGTTTAGATATTGTGACGTTAACTTTTGAAATATACAGGGCCACATTAACTGGGGTCTAATATACCATATGAAACTATCTTCTGGAACCATTGAGCCGGTGAAGAATCAAAATTAACTTTGCATTTCTTAAATAGACTATAGGAACTAACTAAACGTAGTACGGGCATACCCCCACTAGGGGTAGCCCGTACGGGCTTAACTAGAACTTTAACTCTTTACCTAATTTTACCACTTCTGCTTAAATCTTTTTAAATCTTTAAATTTTTTTCCCTTTCTTGGGTAACTTTATGTTTATATTCAAAGTTAAACTCGGTTATTTGCACAGGACCTTGCCAGTCTAATTATTAATAAATAATAAAATTATTAAAACCCACATACCCTTCCATACAGGGAGTTTCCAATATAGCGTTTATTTAACTACGGCGCTAAACTTAGTGCTTATGGCTTAGAGCTGTGAAATAATAAAAATTTAACATCATTTTTTAAATTTGGTTGGCCATATTTCCAAAACTGTAAAGGATAACCATATATATTGTAGTTTTTCTTAAAATTCTTTAAAATAATTTTTATAAGTTATGCAATATGCGGGGTAATTTGTATAAAAATGGACGGTTTAGTATCAAATACCTAAGAATGGACATATTTCCGAAACTATAAAAATTAGAAATATCACATAAAGACTTTTTTTAAGCTTTTTCATAGATCTTTTAAATCGTGATATAATTTACAACACAAAAAAAAATGTTAAATTTTAATATTTCTGACATATTGACAAAAGCAAAAATATTTTTTAATTTGTTTTTAGTAATTTTTAAATATATTTGTTAAAATTTTATTTTTTTATTTTTAAATTTTAAATTATTTGGTTAACATTTCTGAAAAATACTACAGTCATTTTTTTTGCCTACTTTTAATAAAAATTCATGTATCTCAAGTTTTCACAACTATTAGTTTTAAAAGTATAGCCGACGTCTTTTAATAATTTAATAACAAGTCCTAGTAATTTATTTTTTTTGCCAAACAAGACTATTTATAATTAGCCTTGTTTTTTGGTAAAGTTAATAATTAAAAAGTTTTTCATTGGGCAAGAACATCCAAAGATACGCTGTATGTTAACTATTTTATTTTGTTTTTACTTTTTGATAACGTAAGGAAATGCCTTTTATCTTTCTTCTTAATAAAATTTTACACTTCACTGCTTCCAGTAAGATAACTCCATATAAGTAACAATACAATTTCCCACTAATGGACGTAAAAGCGTTCAACTTTCGCCATTAATAAGATTGCTATCATTACGAATTAGGTGAAACAAGAAATGGTCGTTAATATTTTTCTCATTAGTGCTTATTATATACATCCCACAAAGCCATGTCAGACCTCGAAGCAACACAAACCGATTTTGTTCTGCCCTCTGATAGAAGGACCGGCATATTAACAATTATTATTTATACTTTGTTTCATGGATATTGAATAATTCGTCATACCTTTATCTTTATCTCGTTTAAACTAAAAGAGACACAACAATAACGTTATTGACGTAGATCTGAAATACATTGTTTCGCAATCCGTTAATATGTCAATAACTGTCGTGATCGATTTTCGATATTTTGACAGCACAAATATTTATAATATTTTTACGTAACACTTAAGTAAATAAGAAAATTATAAGTGTTTCTTGCTCATACTTTGAATGAATGGACCAAATAGACCTATTTTTCCGGGCCTTCCTGTATTCCTGTAGAGCATAAGCGGCTAAAAACGTTTTTGAATGTTAAGTGTCGTGTTGTAATTTATTTTATAACTGTAAAGTGTTAGTGTTGTTAATAAAAGTCATCAATAAAAAAGCCAAACAAGTTCTTACTTCTGTGGTTAGAAGGAAAAACCAAATATGTCATTTTTGTAAAACAAGGGGAAGATATTTTTACCTTTGGTCACGTCCTGAACAACCACAATTTTAGTAACATATTTAAAATTTTAAAACTAAGTATAAAAAATTAACTGAAAATTTAAATATTTTACTAAAATTGTAATTTTTCAGGACGTTGCCAAAGATAAAATATCTCCCTTCCATATTTCACAGAAAATGACATATTGGAGTTTTGCTATCTTACCACAGACTTTAAAGTTGGTAAAATATTTTTAAATGCAAAAAACCTAGTAAACCTCTATTACTAATAAGTGCAGTAGGTAACTTAGGTCACAAAAAAATATTTAAATTTGCACGCGTTCTAGCATTTGTGGATATTATAAAGTATTTAACTTCATAATTCTTCGTCTACTCAAAACATTTCACTTCATAATTCTCCGTCTACTTAAAACGTTTTTTTTTTTTTTGTAGTGTATGTATAAAATATTTAAAATCTATAAATTCAACTATACTAGAAGAGTTTGAAGTAAAACGTACTCTATACAGTGTGTTCTCAAAGTGGAGTGTCGATTTTTTGGCAATTTAAGGACAAAAGTTTGTTACATGGATCGGCAATGTTTTTCTTTGCAAGATACAGAGTATTTAACTTTTTAAAAATTAAAATTTTATTTAACATTTATATAAAACTTTATTTTTATTTGCTTAATTTAAAGAAAGCAGAAAAAATTGCACAAAAGTCAGTAGTGCAAAATTGCTTTCAATACATTGGAAAACCACAATATTTTTAGATTAGTAATTTCGCACTGTCATTAGCACTATGCCGTGCTTGTCTAAAGTCGAGAACCCCCTGTCCTAACTTTTAATTTGTTAGGTATTTTTCTTTTAAATTTAAGGACTTTAGTATGACGACGTAACCCAAATTTTAGGCAAGAAATGACAGGTATAAATGTCAAACTTAGAGTTGGGCGCCATTTAAAAAATAAATAAATGGAAAAGGGGCTCTTGTTTCACATCGTCTTAAGGCTCCTGACAAGTACTTTTATAAAACCAAAATATAAAGTGAATACCTTATTTGGATGGCTATATCTTAAAAACTAATTAAGTTAAATATATCTAATGCGGCATTTTCTTAAGGGTCTTTTGAATATCTTTTTAATAGTGAAATAGTATACAGGGTCCGTCATTAGAAAAATCTATACTTTTTGTTGAACCCTGTATATTCGCACCAATACTACCATTAAATTAATCCCTAAAAGAACTCAAAGAAAATACACAAGTGTATCTAACTTTATTAGATTCAAAAAAATATTACCATCTAAATAAGTTATTAAGCTAATTTTTAAAGTACAACCATTTTGTAATAGGGAAAGGTATTAACTTAATATTCTGGGGTCATAAAGTACTCGTCAGGAGCAAAAAAAGATGAGCTACAAGATTTTCCTTTCCATTTAATTTATTTTTTAAAATGGCGCACAGCTATCAGTTAAACATTTATATTTGCTATATCTTGTGTAAAATTTGACTTATGTTGTCTTACTAAAGTCCTTAAATTTTCAGAAAAAATACCAAAAAAAATTAAAACTTAGAAGGAAAGGTCCTAAGTTTAGACAAGCAATTTATGTATTTATAAATTTATTAATTTCTTTGGTAAAGAAGTGTGGGTCATAAAACAATAGATTGTAAAAACAAGTGAGTCCTATACAAATATAAGTTATGTTTTGTTACACTCGAATTTAAAATAATAATATTGAATTTTATTTTTTAAGAGTTTTTTCTACTTTTTAAATATATTATTTTTGATTTAATAATTTAAGTTAGAGTTGTATAAATATGTAAAATCCCAATGCAGTTACTGATGGTTTCACATTCAGGTACTTAAAACAGTATTTTTGAGTGGTATAATAAAGTATATTATTTCATTAAGTATTAAACATTATTTTAAAATGTTTAAAGAATAAAAATATTATTAAAGTAAATAAATACATAAATATATAGAATGCTAGGTATCATGCTTTGCTTGGAAAATGAATAATATAGTTTTGTCTGGTCTAAAAACACTCTGTTGCATAAAATATACTTTAGAAAAATAGCTGCTGTATCTATAACGTAACTTAAAGAATTGCAAACCATTTCTCCTTATGATTAATAAATAAACAGTTTGTTTTCTTTAATAATAAGGTATCATACAGTCTTAAAGATTATTAAAAGTTATTAAGAAAATAATTTTTTACTATATATTTTTGAAGACTACATAAATCCACTTTCCAAATCAGCATTTTTAGGAATATATGCAAGCTATGCATCTAAAATCAAATAAAATATTATTCCGTTAAAATTTATAGACACAGAATCTGACTTTTACTGTGCAACACGTATTGCCTTTGGTGATACGGCACTATATCTTTGATATTTTTGAACTTCGCCATATTGTAAATACGTGCTTACTGTAAACAAGAAAATTTATACGTTTCTTTTTGGATTACACAAGTTGCAAAAGCATTGAACATTGAGTTTGTTACTTATTTTATGCTATATTACAAATACATGCTCTGTAAGTTTAGTAATATAACGATGAAACGTGTCCAGAGTAACGTATAAGTTTTCGGGGTTTTATAACTTTATCCTAAAATAATGTGGAAAATAGGTTTTTATGGTCTAATTTAAGCGTTGCATGTTTACTTTAACTTTTTTTAAAATAAACTAGGGATATAAAATTAAAAATGTGTTGATTTAAAAACGTACCATCCTTAATATGTAGTAGATTTGGAATAGAGCTAAATAGTGTCTTATCGCTGTTAAGATAAACAAAATGCAAAGGTTTTAAGATATTTTCAACAACTCAACAATTTTTAACAACAATTGTTTATATACTTACAATTTACTTATCTTTAAAACGTAAGAAACTTAATTTTTAGTGTAATCTTATGCCTTTTCTTATTACGTTTTAAAAATAAATTATAAAAATAAAGTTACTTTATAACTAAGATACTAAAACAAAAATACTTTTAATACTAAAGTTTTCAGACTAAAAAAACAGGTAACACAACGAATTCAAAGTTTTAAAATTCTATTTTACGACTTTCATTGGGATTTTTTACTATTTTTAAAACATATCGTACCTGTGATACAAATTTAATTTATTTTTTATAAAATTGGTAAAAAAATTACATTATAAAAAAAAATTTACATGAATTTTATGCAGTTTTATAGTCTAATTATACATTTTGCGAATTTATCTACCTTTTTTTTGTATTTAAAAGTTTGAATTTAAGATTTTGAAAGTAAAAAAGTAATCTTAATAAGACGCCAGACGAGAACTGGGCCATTGGTTGCGTCTTAGAAATGTAGTAAATAGTTTACCACATTTTTGGTAAACTATTTACCATATTTTTGAGACGCAACCATTGACCCAGTTCTCGTCTGGCGTCTTGTTAGGATTTTATTTTATTATATTAAAATAATTTCAACCGAGTGCTAATGAACCTTTGTTTATAGACTGAAACATTTGTATTGTAAGTAACTTAATATTAAATATTTTATAATTTCATTTCTTTTAAAGTAATAATAACTTTTATTATATTGTGTAAGAGCAGAATAGTTCTACATAATGTATAAAAATTTTAATTTTCATTAAATAAACTTTTAATTTTATTCTGGACAAAAGCCAAATAATATTTTGTTTAAATTAATTGGATTTAGTTTAAAAAAATATATGCATTATTAAATAGACCCAGTTCTGTCCAAGATCAAAATTATATTTTAGATGTCTAATGCGGTTGTCATAAAATAAATTAAATATACCCCAAAAATAATTATGCAAACAACTTTTTAAAGTCCCTCACTCTTGTTCTCAATGTATTTTTACGTCACCATTTTCTTTGCCGTAATGAAATTTTGTCATATCTCGTAATAATTTAATTAAGATATTGAAAAGAACAAGTAAGTCCTTTAAGGGGACTTTTTATTTTTCGTATTATCGAAATGACAAGAAAAGTTAATAAAAGTAAATAGTATTTTAAAGGGTAAATTAATTGATTTTTTTGGCTGTTTTATATCGTTAAATGTACCTTTTATATTTATTTATTAATTTTAAGGTATTTTAAAAATACATTTAAAAAAATGCACTCTTTTCCTTTGGATACTATTTTACTAAATTTGGTACTCAATAAAATTTAAGGATATATTTACTAAGAATACCTTTATTGCTACATCGAAACTTAGCCTAAGAAGAAAATAAATCAAATTGAATTTTAATGAAACTGCAATATTTTCGTCTTAAGTAATGTTAATCCTTTGATAACACTTAAATTATTCCTTTGATTGTCAGCAGGTTCCACAGTCTAGAAACTCTAGGGATAAAGAACGAACCAAATGGGAAGTTCGGGGCCTGTCCAATTGAACCGTATAGGGATGCATACGCGCGGCACCACGAGTTTCTCTGTTGGGAACTGCAAGAGGAGGGACTATACTGGATAATTCGTCGGAGCAGAAGCCGTAAAAGTATCTATAGAAGAGCGATAGATCTCCCACAGCTCGACGATGGGCAAGAGAAGGAAGTCTTTGAGTAAGTAAAGGATCATTAATAAGACAGAACAGCCCTTCTTTGAATGGCATCAAGAATGCTGAGGGTTGTAGGGGATGCCATTCCCCAGACATGAGAACAATATTCCAGAGAGGGTCGAATTTGGGACACATACAAAGTGTATAAATTGAAGGAGGAAAAATACTTTTTGGCTCGGAAAGAAATCCAAGCTTTTTGAAGCCGCGGTGGCTATAGATACAATGTGTTTATGCCAGTTAGGTTATTCTCAAATGTAGACGCCCACAAGGTTAAATGTGTCCCCGCTCTGCAAAGCCTGGCCACTCATAAGCAAAGGATGAGTGTTTGATGATTTTCGCGACAAGGAACATGATTGTGATTTGGATGCAATCAATTGAACGCATGATTTATGGCGCCCCAATCCAATATCTAAATTGAGCATCCTGAGAGAGATTATCTGCACCTCGCTCTGCGTTTGCACCCAAGTCGGGTTGAGAGATTTGGGCAGACCTCGAAAAGGGGAGTGGAGAGTCTACACGTCGCTTATAATCCATGATGGGATTGGTTTGTGGAAGAAAGAAGGCACGTTGATGTGAAGAAGAAACAAGTTTGATTGCTAGTACTGAACCCGAGGCACTCCGGCGTTAATTTCATTGCCAAATGTTAAAAACGGATTTGTGTTAAGAAGGCATTGAACATAATACAGGTGTTAGGAAATGATGTTAATAACTATAGGAGGTGATTCTTTGCCCTAATCTATGCAAAGAAGTTCATATTAAATTATGTCCGAACTAAAATCGTTTTCGAGAAAGTTAGGTCGTAAGGAATTAAATTTTTCCAAACATTTGGACTTTGCACACAACAGGGATACGAGCACATGATGAGAGCAATTAATGCATCAAATTTTTATATTTTTTATTTTATAACGCTTTCTTTTGCACATTATATTTAGGTATTTAAAAAATGACAGGACTTACTGATATGTGGCGCCACACACCACCAATATCTAAAGCAATTATCAGTAATTTATTTAAAATAATGCGATGCACCTAAAAACAAAAAAAACAACATTAAATACATACACACAGAAAATTACTAAAAGTTACAGTTAAATATATTAGTAATCGCAACACTCCCAAGTCTTTGGGAGCTCATGCTCTTCTAGCTGCAGTCTTCGATCAGAAAGTTCTTCTGTAAATCCGTCTTGCTTCTTCAGAATTGCAATGAGTTTTTCCGTAAATAAAAAGCATGTCGTATACTCGCGTACAAAAACATCTCTTTGTATTAAAATACACTCACTGATACAGTGTTGCATACTAAAAATAAAATTTGTATTTTAATTCAGTTTAACAATACTTGCACTAATGCAAGGAACAATCAAACAATTTTTTCCCGACGTAGGTATTTATTGTTTTGCCTACGACTGTAATGCGTACGTCGTTGCCAATTGTGTGGTAGATTTGGTTTGTATGTTTTTTTTTCGAAAATTTTACTTAATAAACAAGAAAATATCATTTAAAGACAAATAATTACTAAATATAATTTATTTATTTTATTTTTAACTCGGATTAGCCAAAAATATATATATATTTGAGTTCTACATTTTCTATAAGCTTAAGATGTGTGACTTTACTAATATAAAAGAGATATCGTGTAAAAGATATATTCTTTGTTGCTGACATTGCGTGAAATTCTATGTACCTAAACCTACAAAACTCATTTATTTCAAAGACCTGGTTTATTAACATTTTGAAACAATAACTCAAGATTGATATTTCTTCACCGAAATTAATTCGACTTCCTTTTCATTATTTAGACCGGCTATATTTGCCCTCCTGACTTGTGTGACTGGTTGAAACTAAATTAAATCGAGTTCCGTATTGAAAATAGCCATTTGCGCTTACTCTCGCTTTAAATTGGATTGTATTGTGTAGAGAAATGGTGACGCTTAGTGGTTGGTCTTTGTTTGTTCGATGGGAATATGTTTTGTGTTAACAATTTACAGGCCATGGTTAGATTGGCTTGGGAGTTTACTTCTGTAAAAACTTTTGATAAAAAAACAAAACGCCGTTTTTGTCGGTTTAGAAGTCAAAAGTCTATTCCCAATTTTAATAAATTGTTTGGGTTTATTCATTGGCATACCTAATTTTTGCTGTGAAATGGTAAAATGAACCGTATTAACGTAATGCATCAAAGTCCACAACTATGGAACTTCTTTATTTAAAAAAACGTTATTTGCGCTTACTGTCGCTTGGATTAGATTGTATTGTGTAGAGAAATGGAGACGTTTAGTGGTTGAGGGTCTTTGTTTGTTCGATGAGGACTATGTTTTTGTGTTAACAATTTTACAGGCCATGGTTGGGTTGGTTTTTGGGAGTTTGCTTCTGTAAAAGCTTTTGACAAGAAACAAAAACGCCTGTTTTTGTCAGTCTTAAAAGTCATTAAAGGGCTAGTCCTAATTTTAACAAATTGTTTGGGCTTATTCATTGGCATGCCTAATAATTTTTTGCTGTGAAATGGTAAAAACGAACCGTATTAACGTAAAATGCATCCAAAGTCCACAACTATGTGTGAACTTCTTTTATTTAAAAAAAAAAACGTTATTTGCGCTTACTGTCGCTTGGATTAGGTTGTATTGTGTGAGAGAAATCTAAGGTGATGCTTAGTGGTTGGTCTTTGTTTGTTCGATAGGAATATGTTTTGTGTTAACAATTTTACAGACCATGGTTAGGTGGTTTGGGAGTTTGTTTCTGTAAGTTTTAACGAAACAAAAACCCTATTTTTGTAGTCTTAAAAATATTAAAGGGCAGAATTCAAAGGACTTTCTTTAATTTTAACAAATTGTTTGGGTTTGTGCTTTGGCGTATTTAACTTACGCTGTAAGATGGTAGAAGAAGCGTATTTATGTAAAATGCAACACAGCCAACAAAACCATGAAGTTGTTTATATGATAAAAAAAATCTTAATATTTGGGCTTAGTGCCAGTTAAATTGAATTGTGGTGTGTATAGAATTGCTTAGTGGTTGGTTTTTGTTTGTTTAATGGGAATAGGTTTTGTGTTTTAAATTTTACAGACCATTATTAGATTGGTGTGATATTTTGCTTCTGTATAAAGTTTTAACAAGAAACAAAAACGCCGTTTTCGAAGTCTTTAAAATATTGATGGGTCAGAGGTCAAAGATGTTTATGTAAATTTCAATAAATTGTTTGGGTTTTTCTTAAGCATGCTTAACTGACGCTGTTTGATAGTGAGGGAATCGTATTTACGTAAATTAAAACACAGGCAATAGAAAAGCCAAATTGTTCTTTAAAAAAAAACATTTTTATTTAGGACTTTGTGCTTTAAATGTAGATTAAAAGAATAAAAATTACATTTTAATTAAAAAGTGCCACCCTGTATAATAATGTTCCTCGTACACTTATGGAGAAATCCTGAAACTTATTAATTTTCATGTTAAGGGGCACACATTCTTGTGTCAAAATTTAGTTTTTCAGGGTTATTGCCTTCCCTTATTAACACAAACGTCAAAAAGTTCTAATAAGAAAGGGGCTAAAATAATACCTATTTTAAATTCTTTTTTAAAACAGTCTTTTGTTTTTCAAAATTAACATTGTAGTTTTTAAAAAAAAACTTTCTCAAATATTGACGTTTATAGATGGTGGCCAATTTATGTAATTTTTTTATTGTTTAAAATATTAAAATAAAAGTTGATTCGCAGGAATATCACATAAATCTAAATTTTGCTACAAATTCATTTCTTTTCTATTACTTTTGATTAACTCGAAACCTATCTTAACTTTTAAATTTTTAATAAAACACCCATATTATTTCTACTAAATTGTTTTACCAAGTTTGTTCTTCCAGTCTCACCATCTCCGGATTCGAACAAATTGCCTTCTTTAAAAACCAAGTCCTTCGCTTACTCTAGTTCTTCTTGTGATAAATGATCCCAAGATTATACCAAGGTTCCTAGCATTTCTTTACTTATCCTAACTTGCCTACATAACCTTATTTGAAATAATACCAAAATGTGACTAATTGCACCACTATCAATAAATCAAACATTTTAAACGTACAAAAATAGTTAGTTTACTCTACCTTTATTGGTAACTTTATAATTATTTCTTTAATAAAACGGCAAAAAATGAAAAAGAAAATTTATCAAACTTATAAAGTAAACTTTACGACGCCTCCATTTAAAATTATGCAACCCTTCAAGATAACTTCCAATTAAATAAAATTTTCTTGCTCTTAGGAAATAGAACAAAAAAATATAGAAGTACTTCAAAACTTGTCTCGTTTAAAATCTAAATGAAATCATAAAAATTTATGAGGAAATCTCGACGTCGGAGGCGTAAAAATAAACTGACAATTATTGTTATCAGATCTGTAGAAGCTGCCTTTAATAATATTCGAAGAACGAGTGCTTTTAATTAATTTTAAAACAACGAAATAACCGACATAATTAAAAAACTAACTGGTCCTTAAATTAGTTAGTTCAATAAGTTACGTTGTTTTTTTAATGCAAGTTAGTGTTGATGGTCCACCGGTCTCATGGTCCCAATAGATAGTTCCATATGGTACATAGTCCCAGTGACGTCAAGTGGTATTTCAAAATGACAACGTCACATATGGTGGAGGCGCCCCAGTTCACAGTGACCTTTGTGAAACGTCGGTTATGGTAAGCTGTGCCCGCCCCAGTTCCAGTGCCCTTTGTGAAGCGATAGGAAAAGTCGCTTATGGTACGCCTTTCCTACCCCTCAGTTTTTTGTGGAAGAAAATACCATATATATGGTAAAGGCGTCCGTTCCCGGAGAAGAAATGTGTGTGAAAAGGACGAAGATGGGAAAAAATATGTTGCGTAGCGTAGCTGCAAGGAGGGTGAGCAGCGTAGCTACAAGAAAAAAGGAAGATAAGGTATATCTTCAGTTTTCAAATATGGCTAAATGGTGTTAGCCAGGAGTGATAAAGAAGAATATGGAAATATATTTATTTGTGTCGAAGTTGTATGGTACGTCGTGAAGACGGAGTTCAGAAGCAGCATGAGGCTGCATTAGCACTGGAAGCCGCAGCTCTAGTATGGGGAAGAGCTCTGAAGTATGGTCTTGAATGGTGGGGGTACAAGACTATCTAGCGGCCCTGAGAAAGCTCAGGATATGGGGAAATTGGCATGAAGTTGCAGTAACCTGATGTGGAAGAAGAAAATGGGAATGAAAGGCAGACAATGGTATGTGGAGAAGAAGTACGGGACAAATGGCCAATGGAACGCACCATCAAGAACATGGACAGGGAGGCAAGGTGGACACAGTACAATTCAACAAAAGATGGACAATCTAGAATATTATGGTATTTGTATAGTGTTTAGGTAAATCTGTAATGTTTTTTAATTAATGGTATTTTTTTTGTTGTTTACTTATTAGAAAAATTATAATATTGATAAAAATAATGATTTAATATGCAGAGAAAAGTAGCCTAAAAGTAAAATTTGATAATAACTCTTTTTTTAACCCACCGTATATGTAATATTAAGTTGTGAAAGGGTCATTGTTTTAAGGAAATACAATTTACGGTCAAGGTTGTAACAATTTCTAATAATGCTGAGCTAGCTAGTTTTAAAGAATCATATTTTGTTTATCAAGTCGGGTGTTTTTGTTTAGTACATAAAATTAATGAGGAATAATACTATGTATTTAAAGTGTTTTATATAGGGGTATAGAATTTAGGCCACTTTTCTCTAAAAAATAATCTTAACCGTTACAACTATATTTAAATAAAACTACTTGGAGAAAATCCCAAATTTAGAAATTATTCAGTTAACAATGGAAAAAATTTAACTTTTTTCTTTTGATCAATGACAAATCTTTTATTTCTTAGAAAAAAGTCAAGTCAATTAATTATTTTTTGGATTAAAGGCTATTTGTTCATTTTTTTTGTTTACATTTATTGAAAAAATTTTAGATAAAACTTTTTTCATATTTTTAAAAACTTCGAAAAGTTAAGGTTATTTACGGTTATTTACATAATAGGTAAAATATTGTTAGATTTTTAAATATTTGTAAGCTATATGGAACTATCGATTTTGGTAATATTGCTAATTTTTTTTAAAGGGGTTAAAGTAAATTTGGCTCATTTCTAATAGCGTTGTGGGTCCAACGCTTTCAGGGAAAGGGCATATGTGAACACCTAGTATAAAAAAGTATACATTTTAGAATTTTAAAAATATACATTTTTGGGAAATTTAAATATAATTGGGTTACTTAACATTGGGAAATTTGGTACATAAAACAATACGTGAAGTGTCAAGGTTTAAAAAGTATGAATCAAACAATTTTCTAGGTTACTCTTATAATAATAAAACAAAAACATTAAACAAGCGAGTAGCCTAGAAATGCAAAACAAATACTGAAAAATTTAATATTTAAAAGAGAACAAAATTTTAAGACGGGGATTGATTGTTTATTAGATAAGAAAGAGTTAGTAAAGTCAAGTAAAGAGTTAAAGTTTGAGTTAAGCCCCGTACGGGCTATCCCTAGAGGATATGCCCGTACTAAATTTAATTAGTTCAATAAGTTAAGTTGGTTTTTAATGCAAAGTTAGTTGTTGATGGTCCACCGGTCTCATGGTCCCAAGAAGATAGTTCCATATGGTTCCAGAGGATTATTTTGACGTGAAATTTGGATTAAGCACCCCGCAAAATGCCCCGACAATGATTTTCGGCTTGTTTGGCAGGAAAATTTTAGAAGATAATGTTCACATTCAAGTTAGGGCCTCCAGGTATCCGTGGGATGTTCAGCGAAGCTATATTTTAATTCAGCGACTCCAGAAAACGCCCGTGCGCTGAGTTTATATCCTGCTTTACATGAATTTTGGAAAAGGTGTTCGGGGATGAATCAAATATCACTATCTAATCAGCGACCGCAAAAACTCCCGGTTATCCGGAGTTAGGACATTTTCTTTTATTATTTACAAAAGTTATTAAATTTTTAAAGGGCGTCAAAGAAAAGTGTCTCTTAAATATATTTTTGGTCAAGCAATTCAACTTTCGGTTTTGTATAAGATAAAAACTAGGTACAGAATTTCTAAAATATTTTTGAAGCGAATGCAAGAAACCGCATTGCAATTTCTCCTTCGTCCTCAAAATTCCGGAACTCTTTATGACTCATTGCTTCGATGTAAGCATCGATTCATAATACAGACATAGAAACACATTTCGTTATTTTACGCCGATTTTTAACAATGAAAAGTAACTATTGTAACTAAAAATATTTAGCCGTCCATGTTTCTTGGCCTAAACAACACAATAACCGATGCTAAGGTCGGCCCCAAAGTCTTACGTTGCTCGTTATACTTGCGGTGAAGAAGTCTAGTATGGAGCTGCATATATTTTTTTAGCAATGCAGGATGCAAGAAAATTTAAAATAATTTTAACATGATCGTTTTCGGAAACGCTCATTATAGTCGTCAAAATGGAACAAAACTAAGATAATTAAATTAAAAAAAGTTAATAAAATAATTAAAAATGAGATTTTTAACATTCCGTTATTATTATCTGTTGCGTCAACATGCTAAAAGGGAGCTCACAGTGGAAACCTCAGCTCCACAAAAACCTGTCATGCGCAATACCAATAAAAGTTATTGAGACGCTTTTAAACTTTTAGGAGCTACAAAGCTTGATTATCCAGTTTCCACCTATAAAGCCCCTGGAAAGCCTATGATGCGACTGCACACATAAGACTGGTAAAGGAATAGCTAATAAGTTGTCTGGTTGCAGTGAACTTTAACTTTTTAATGGTAGTAGTCAAGTCCGTAACAGTATTAGAATTGGACTGTTCTAAATCTGCAGTTGGCCAAACAAGATTTGAAGGAAAAGAAATGACCTTCGAGGAGCAAAAGTCTGCATTTTAAAAATTATAGAAGTTAAAAAAGACACAAAAAAAAAAGCTCGGGACCTGCTAATGAGAATTGCAAGTAAAGAAATGCTACTGGACAATTTTTTTAGAGTATAGGCCATAGAAGTACCTATACAAAAAAGCGATAGAAGGAAAGGAAGCCTTTTGCGTAGGTAAATATCATTATTAGGGAAAAGAGCATTTGTTTGAATAAAAACCAAGCACGCTCAGGATTTTGAGGGAGGCCATTTCCAAATCGAATAATACCAAACAGTATGAATTTCGTCGAGAGAAATAGAAAGACTGGAAGTTACTCTGATTTTCCTTGCATTGTTTCAGGACTTCAAAAGTAATATTTGTAGAGGGCTGCCGTAATCAATTTTCACTCTTGTTAAACTGCACCAGATACGGTCTCGAACTTTAGGTTAAAAAAAACACCAGAACAAAAAATGCCTCAGCAAAGTTCGAACGTCAGTAGCCCCAGCAACCACAATAAAAAAAAAAAGTCAGTAATCATATGTTACTTAACAGGTATTAACTCTCAATATCAAGTTCCTAAAGCATGGTCTTTTTAACTTCAGTAAATAAAATTCTTTAACTTAAAAAAGTAAAATATTTAAGCCCAGAGGTGTAGCAATTATAAACAACATAATACTTTTAAATCTGCCATATACAATCTTCCCAGACATTTCCTGAATGAAAGAAATGAAGTATATAAAATGTCAGGACGCGTCATTTCCACTTTTATTTATGGCAGATGCTACTTTTAGTTTTTCAGAATTGTATCCGCAGTTGGTTTTCTTGTGAAACATTTTTTAAATATTAATACTAAATAGGAAAAATTGCTTTTTAATGTTTCAATAATTATTAGAGCATTACTCTACAATTGTTTCGCCTTTCTAGGGCTTCATCAAGAGTACTTCGTATACTAAATTTAAAAAAGAAATATTTACAAACAGAACCATTTAACACGTTTTTCCCAAAAGGTCTATAAAATATTATTAGGGGTTTTATTATGCGGCCCAGATGTGGTAATAAATTTATTTATAATTGGCATATCTGCGAAATTTATTGATCATTGGTAGAAGAGTTGTATTGTCTATAAGTGATTTTTAATTTCTAGTTGTTCATATAAATTTAATTTTTACCTTTGTTTTCTCTATGGAGTAGTTTAACATTATTAAGATCTATAAAGTGGTTTTGTTCTATACAATGTGTTGAAATGCCTGTGTTTTTAAACCATTTAAAATTGATGTTTTGTGTTCTTTTATTCTGTTTTTATGCTCCTTCCACTTTGACCAATATATTCCGCATTACAGTCTGCGCAATTAACTTTATAAACCCCTGACATATCTAATTTTCTGTTTTGTCTTTATTGTTAACTAATAATCTACCTAGGTTACTCTTATTTACAGACACAGTTTTACAGCCTAACTTATCTAGCCTATTGGATACATTATTGCTGATGTTTGGTATATAATTGATAAACTTAAAATTATTGTTTTTAGGTTCTGTAATACTATAAAACTCTTTAGCAATTAACTTTTGTTTTTCTTTGTTAACAATTTATCAATAAGTGATTCTTTATATCCGTTGTTTCTTGCTATTTGTTTAATAATGCAGAGTTCTTTGTTAAAATTTGATTGACTTAATGGGAAAGTGACAAGTCTGTGAATTAAACTATGAAAAGAAGATAATTTTATTTTCCATGATTGGTTCGATGCGTAATTTATTACCGTGTCTGTCGTCGTTGGTTTTCTGTAAATATCGAATTCAATGTGGTTGTCAATATTTTTAATGTTTATATCCAAAAAAATGTATCTCATTTTCATTTCCTTTTTCCATAGTGAACTGAATGTTGTTATTTATTGAGTATTAGAGTTAAATTAAAACCTATCAAGTTACTTACAAAATTTCCGACAATAAAGGAAACTGAGGTTCCAGGCCATCATTTTGCTTTAGTAACACATTTTTTATTGGATAAGATATGTAGAGCTGATGTTTCTTGTGCATTTGGAATAGTACAGAGAGACATTTAGATAGGTTTTTAAATTTTCTAAACTCAATAAAATATACAACATCCAGTCTTCACTCAGGTGGAAAAAGAAAATGAAAATGAGATAAATTTCTTGGATATAAAACATTTAAAAAGGATTGACGAACCACTAATAGAATTCTGATATTTCATACAGAAAACCAACGGACGACGAATCACGGCAACAAATTACGCATCGAGACCAATCAACGGAAAATAGAAACTATCTTCTTTTCATAGTTTAATTCACAGACTTGTCACTTTCCCCTATAAGTCAATCAAATTTTAAGCAAAAGAACTCTGCATTATTAAACAAATAGCAAGAAACAACGGATACAAAGAATCACTTATTGATAAATTGTTAACAAAGAAAAACAAAGTTAATTGCTAAAGAGTTTTATAGTATTACAGAACCTAAAAACAATAATTTTAAGTTTATCAATTATATACCCAACATCAGTCAATAATGTATCCAATAGGCTAGATGGTCAGGCTGTAAACTGTGTCTGTAAATGAGAGCAACCTAGGCGATTGCTTAGTTAACACATGCAGACACAAAACAGAAAATCCAGATATGTACAGGGCTTATGTAAAGCACTGCGCAGACTAATGCAGGAATATATGGTTGGTGGTCCGCCATTTTTAATAATTTTTATTCAATTTATTTTTACACAAGGATTTTGGGGTTTAAATATATTAAAGTATTTCCATAACACCCTGTATATATATATAGTTTAATTTTTGCGTTTCTTTGACCTTTCCTTTATGTTTTTAATTTATTTCCTTTCAAAGAGAGGAAATTTTTCTTGGGGATATGGTCAGAAGTAAATAGGTTAAGAGAAAAAAATTTTATTTTGTAATTTTGTCCTTACGACGTTTCTGGCCTGGGTGGGCCTTCATCAGGTACATTTTGACAAACAACTAATATCTTAAATGAGGGGCTTCCATTTAAACAAAAAACATTCACAACCTGCGGTCGCAACATTTAACATATACCACTTCACATATATTGTGACGTTTATATTTTGAAATACTACATACAGGGTTACTTTACGTCACTGGGCAAATGTACCATATGGAACTATCTATTGGGACAATGAGACCGGTGGACCATCAACACTAACTTTACATTTTTTAAAAACCAACTTAACTTATTGAACTAAATAAATTTAGTACGGGCATATCCCTAGGGATAGCCCGTACGGGGCGTAACTTTAACTTTAACTTTATGCTTGACTTTACTAACTAGTTGTTATCTGATAAACAATCAATCCCCGTCTTAAAATTTTGTTCTCTTTAAATATTAAATTTTTCAGTATTTGTTTTGCATTTCTAGGCTACTCGCTTGTTTAATGTTTTTGTTTTATTATTATAAGAGTAACCTAGAAAATTGTTTGATTCATACTTTTTAAACCTTGACACTTCACGTATTGTTTTATGTACCAAATTTCCCAATGTTAAGTAACCCAATTATATTTAAATTTCCCAAAAATGTATATTTTTAAAATTCCCAAAATGTATACTTTTTTATACTAGGTGTTCACATATGCCCTTTCCCTGAAAGCGTTGGACCCACAACGCTATTAGAAATGAGCCAAATTTACTTTAACCCCTTTAAAAAAAATTAGCAATATTACCAAAATCGATAGTTCCATATAGCTTACAAATATTTAAAAATCTAACAATATTTTACCTATTATGTAAATTACCGTAAATAACCTTAACTTTTCGAAGTTTTTAAAAATATGAACAAAAGTTTTATCTAAAATTTTTTTCAATAAATGTAAACAAAAAAATGAACAAATAGCCTTTAATCCAAAAAATAATAAATTGACTTGACTTTTTTCTAAAAATAAAAGATTTGTCATTGATTATAAGAAAAAGGTTAATTTTTTTTCATTGTTAACTGAATAATTTCTAAATTTGGGATTTTCTCCAAGTAGTTTTATTTAAATATAGTTGTAACGGTTAAGATTATTTTTTAGAGAAAAGTGGCCTAAATTTTATACCTCCCATATTAAACACTTTAAATGCATAGTGTTATTGTGCTACATAATATGTACTAAACAAAACATCTGACTTGGTAAATAAAAATGTTTATTTGAAACTAGCTAGCTCTGCATTATTAGATATGATCTTGACCTTCTCGGATATTATATATCATCAAAACAATGACCCTTTCATCACTTAATATTACATATACGGTGGGTTAAAAAAGAGTTATTATCAAATTTTACTTTTAGGCTACTTTTCTCTGCATATTAAATCATTATTTTTATCAATAATATACTTTTTCTAATAAGTAAACAACAAAAAAATACCATTAATTAAAAAACATTACAGATTTACCTAAACACTATACAAATACCATAATATTCTAGATTGTCCATCTTTTGTTGAATTGTACTGTGTCCACCTTGCCTCCCTGTCCATGTTCTTGATGGTGCGTTCCATTGGCCATTTGTCCCGTACTTCTTCTCCACATACCATTGTCTGCCTTTCATTCCCATTTTCTTCTTCCACATCAGGTTACTGCAACTTCATGCCAATTTCCCCATATCCTGAGCTTTCTCAGGGCCGCTAGATAGTCTTGTACCCCACCATTCAAGACCATACTTCAGAGCTCTTCCCCATACTAGAGCTGCGGCTTCCAGTGCTAATGCAGCCTCATGCTGCTTCTGAACTCCGTCTTCACCACGTACCATACAACTTCGACACAAATAAATATATTTCCATATTCTTCTTTATCACTTCTGGCTAACACCATTTAGCCATATTTGAAAACTGAAAATATACCTTATCTTCCTTTTCTTGTAGCTACGCTGCTACCTCCTTGCAGCTACGCTACGCAACATATTTTTTCCCCATCTTCGTCCTTTCACACACATTTCTTCTCCGGGGAACGGGACGCCTTTACCATATATATGGTATTTTCTTCCACAAATAAACTGAGGGGTAGGAAGGGCGTACCATAAGCGACTTTTCCTATCGCTTCACAAAGGGCACTGGAACTGGGGCGGGCACAGCTTACCATAACCGACGTTTCACAAAGGTCACTGGGAACGGGGGCGCCTCCACCATATGTGACGTTGACAATTTTGGAATTACATATATGGCCACTTTATGTGACGTTGACATTTTGAAATACATACAGGGTCACTTTACGTCACTGGGCAAATGTACCATATGGAACTATCTATTGGGACAATGAGACCGGTGGACCATCAACACTAACTTTACATTTTTAAAAACCAACTTAACTTATTGAACTAAATAAATTTAGTACGGGCATATCCCTAGGGATAGCCCGTACGGGGCGTAACTTTAACTTTAACTTTATGCTTGACTTTACTAACTAGTTGTTATCTGATAAACAATCAATCCCCGTCTTAAAATTTTGTTCTCTTTAAATATTAAATTTTTCAGTATTTGTTTTGCATTTCTAGGCTACTCGCTTGTTTAATGTTTTTGTTTTATTATTATAAGAGTAACCTAGAAAATTGTTTGATTCATACTTTTTAAACCTTGACACTTCACGTATTGTTTTATGTACCAAATTTCCCAATGTTAAGTAACCCAATTATATTTAAATTTCCCAAAAATGTATATTTTTAAAATTCCCAAAATGTATACTTCTTTATACTAGGTGTTCACAATATGTACAGAACATCCACAAAATAAAACAACATAACTCAAATAACCACAACGGTTTTCTTTTTATTTTGAATGTGTTACCTATCCCCCAATATTACCCGCCGTAAATTTATTAGTGTCAGGAAAAATAAAAAGGATTTGCATCAAAATAAAAAGAAAACCGTTGTGGTTATTTTAGTTATTAGTTGTTTTAATTTTGTGGATGTTCTTGTACATATATGTGAAGTGGTATATGTTAAATGTTGCGACCGCAGGTTGTGAATGTTTTTTTGTTTAAATGGAAGCCCTCATTTAAGATATTAGTTGTTTATCAAAATGTACCTGATGAAGGCCCACCCAGGCCGAAACGTCGTAACGACAAAATTACAAAATAATTTTTTTTTCTCTTAACCTATTTACTTTGACCATATCCCCAAGAAAAATTTCCTCTCTTGAAAGGAAATAAATTAAAATATATATATATATATATATATATAAGTATATATATATATATATATATATATATATATATATATACTGAAAATATTGAGAATTGTACATTGGCTTTTTTGAAAATGTTACCATAAAAAGATTTTTAAAGAGCTTTAGTAAAAAACCCTTGTTTTTAATTTTTTAAGAGTGCTCTTAGATATTTTTTTGAGCGACGTTTTTTAGTAAAGTGAAATAAGATCATTTTTCCATAAATTTTAAGCTCAAAATCTAACCTATGAAATTTTGTGTTATTAGGGAGGAACATTTTTAGTCAATAATATCGGCTCTAGAAAACTCTCTCCTGTTTTTGAGATACTTCGTGATATTGCCGACCATATGTCCTTTTAATAAAGTTATTTTTTCAATTACCGCCATTTCGTACTTGGTAAAGATATTAACCTTATTCTAGGTCTATAATATACCTATTAGAGCTCTAAAACGAGCCAAAAATAAAAACCTTTATTATTTTTTTTTCAAGATAGCATCACCAGGCATCCTGTTTTTTTATATATCTGTCAATTTCCCTTAAAAATTTAGGATTTATTTAGTAATTTCTGTTTTCTGAACTTTTAATTTTTCAAATTTAAGTACCTGTAAATTAATTTTGTATTTGTTTTATATCATCAAAGTGTAATATAAGAACAGAATAAAATTTTAAACGACCAAAATACTGTAATAAAAAAACGACCTAAATCGTTTCACAAGAAAATTTATATCAAAGGAAAATTTTTTACTGTTAGCCGAATTTCTTTTCTCGATTCTATAGTCTTAAATTTAAATTGTGTTAAAAGTGATAATTTTAAAACGGTTCATGCGGAAAAATGGTAAATCGAATGATTTAGAAAATTAATTTACTGGAAAATTTGCTGTTGATCTTAAAAATAAATCTTTATTTTGGCACAGCAGATGTTGACAAGTGTGTAGTTTTTTTTTTCCGTTAAGACCAGCTCTGATATAAACGGCTAATGTGTTACCTATCCCCCAATATTACCCGCCGTAAATTTATTAGTGTCAGGAAAAATAAAAGGATTTGCACTTGCAGCTTAAGTGAACTAATTTATAAAACAAGATTTAAGATAAATTGTAACAAACGTGGAGAAAACTATGCAATGGACAGAACGTATTGCTCCTATTAGAGTAAAACAATAATTTATTGTTTAGCCTTACACGTTTAAGCTTCAGTATCCAAAAGAGCATGTAATGCAACACAATGTTTATTTGTATTTTATTAATGCTAAAAAGGTCAATTTTCTATTTTTAAAATTTTACCAATACAGGGTGTTCACAGAACCTTTCAACCAATTCGATTTTTTCTTGATTGGGATATTAAAAAAGCTTTTTGGTATTTATTTGTGTAGGTCACAGGGACGGTCATATCGACTTTTTGAAGGGGGGCATAGGCCGAGAAAAAGTGTATGAGGTGCCAAAAAACAAAGATCTTGGCGTTCCTAGAAAGAAACAAAATTTTCAAATTTTTTGAAGAGCAAAAAAAAGTTCCCCTCACCTATTTTTATTGTTGTTCTTTGATTATTTAATTAATATAATTACAAAAAACTCCCACGTATTTCAAAAGCAAAAAACAAGGTCCTTACTTCACTTTTCAATTCCATGATCACCCTCACCCTCGGACCCGCCCTGAGGGGGGGCATATCATCATTAAATACCCAAAATGCCCATATTTGCCATTACATATGTATGAAATACAAATTATGTGGCATTAAAGGGGGGCATGGAGCCACCCATGACCACCCCTGGTAGGTCACTTATCACGTCATTGTTGTTATGGCGACAGATTTCAAACATGTGATATGAAATTTTGAAATTTGAGGTTATAGCAGTTTAAATCCTAAAACAAACTTGTTTGAAATATCCAAACTTAGTTCTGTCTTATCACATTCCATATTTTTATTCTGGCCTCATTTTTTGACGAAGTGTCAAAATGTTCCTTTTACATATTTAATCGAAAAAAGGTATACGAACTAAATTTCTTAAAAAGTCACTTTCTGTATGAGCAGGTGTAAACTCTACAGGCAGAGGCGCAAAATGTAAAAAGAAAGTAAAAGGTAAATACAACATTTTACCCGTATGGTTTTTGGTAAAGACTTTTTTGCTCTTTCTTTATTTTTTTCCAAATAAAATGTTAAACAATCTTTGCCCCTCTCTAAATTATACATTGAAAGGGGTACAAACCAAAGAACAAAAGCGAAAATTGAAATAAAATAAAAAATATTTTTACTTAAAGCCCTTTTTTGCTATTCAAATTTATTTTTGGTCACTGCTTCAAAAAAATAAATACATAAAACTTATTTTATCTGTAAAATTAGACCAGAAAAATATAATTTAGCAATTGATTTTGATTAAAAACAAAGCTAATGATAATCTTTTAACATCGAAAATGAAAAATATAAAAAACGAGATACGATAGGTTAGTGAAATTAACAACGAATCTCAACGAAAAAAATTGTTGGTATGGCCCTGGTGGTTAAGGGGTTAAAGAAGCCCTGTCCAATAATTTGTAAAAAAATTACCCTCAAATTACCCTTTTCGGTTCAATATACAATATATTTTTTTAAATATAAACACAAACATTTTATCACCCATGCCACTTTTCATACATAAAGAAACCCAACCAGGTGATTGAAAAACAGTATTCTTATATTGGTTAAAAACCTACCGGCTTGACTAAGAGTTATATTTACATATTCAGATTCTTGGGTGATATGATAATTAACAGAACATATTTGCTTTTAAGTAAAAAAATAAAGAACGAAGAACTCGTGTTCTTGCATCAAATAATGTCCGTAAAGTTTACTGTGCTGTGCACCTAATTCTTATAAAAATATTTGTTTGCAGTAAGAAAATTTAGTGGCAGGTGCATCATCAATTTTATTATCATAAAAAAAGGAAAAAGTAAAAACTGCTTGGCGACACTATACATAATTTTAGTTATTACACTTATTGGACAGTACAAAATATAACTATTTTTAATTAAAAATATGATAAGTTATAGGAAAAATAAAGGTTAATGAATTTACTGAATGGCATATTATAATTTTACTTTTTTAATACCTAATATATTAAAACAGGACTACCAACAAAATGTTTTTAAAAAAAGTTTTATATCAAAGTCGGTCTATATAAGGTCACGACATTCGGCCATATTGCTTTGACGTGTTATGACGTCACATCTCCCATTTGTCGGCCATGTTGTTCTATATCTAGAGAGCACTCTTAAAAACAGAGAGAGCAAAATTAAAAACAAGGGGTTTTTACTAAAGCTCTTTAAAAATCTTTTTTATGCTAACATTTTCAAAAAAAAGCCAATGTACATCTACAATTCTCAATTTCAGTATATATATATATATATATATATATATATATATATATATATATATATATATATATATATATATATATATATATATATATATATATATATATATATATATATATATATATATATATATATATATATATTATATATATATATGTATATAACTCTTAATATTTTTAGCTGTATTTTGCGCATTTAAAAATTTAAAAATATATTTAAAAGTTCTACAAGCATCAGTTGTTTTGTAAATTTGGCAAAAAAAACTTCAATTGGTAATAATTCGAGTACAAAGCAAGAAAATAGCAAGTACAATGTTTTAAAACAAACATTCCGTATATCAAAGCACCTTTTAAATATTACTTTATTAGTTTCAGCAATTCGGGATTTAAAAAATCTAAAAAATATATTTTTAAATTTAATAATATACAAGGTGTAGGAAAAATAATATTTATAACTTTAAGAGTTGATTTTTGCATTATTCTAAGTAAAAGTTCCTTATAATATATGTCCGAAAATTAGTCGTTTCGGAGAAAAAATGTTAAAATAATGTCTTCTTGGTCATAAAATCAATTCACGTGTCAATTTTTTGTTTTAACTTAAATATATTGTACTAAAAGCATTTTTAATAACAAATGTAAAAAATCGCTGAGTAATTGCAGTCCTCGTGCGCTAGTATCCCTGTCGTGTTGCAACGTTGCCAAATGTTTGGAAAAATTAAATTATTTACCACTAAATTTTCTTTAAATTTTCGGACATAATTTAATATAAACTATTTGCCTCAAATAATGCAAGGAATCACCTCCCAAAGTATCAAACATTATTTCCCTAACACACTGTATATACAGTGTGTCCCAGGGTAGGTGTTACAAAGGGGCTAACTACTTTTATTAAAAAAAAACAAATTGTAGCAGAAAATATTGTAAAAAATGTTATGTCAAAATTTAGGGTTAAAGCATGACAAGAAAAAATGTTATTGTCAATTTTTTAACATTACGGATTACAACTCAAATAATGAGCAAATGGGAACAAAATAAAAAAAAGATTATAATTTTAAACATTTAAAAAAATTTGCTGCTTTAAGCCAAGTATTTTAAAACTGTTAATGCCTAATGTAAAAAATTAGACTAATAATTTTACAAAATTGAAATAGGAAAAAACTCTACCGATAGATGGCGTAATGTATAATAAACTACTACGTTTATTCAACATCTTAGCTTTTTATCGCCTACACCGTACCGATAAGACCAAAATAGTTCGAGCCCGGTCTGGGGTTGGTGATCCCAATTAGCTCTGAAAGAAGAATCTTCGGCTAGTGTAAAAATTTGTATCACCAGGTTGGACAGTGTCCCGAGAGATGCGACCTTGTAGTGCAAAGAAATTGCAAGCAGTAAGGAGTTTTTGCCTGTTTCAATTTTCAAATATATAGTATCATTTTAGCTTTAAAAATTTCTCGTCATCTTAAAAACGTCATTAACGGGACGTCTTTTGTCTATGACTTAGGGAGGTTAACTTAACGTCATTTTGTCGTCATCTTATGACGTCTTTGCTGACCAAATGTGACCAAAAATGACTAAAAACAGACGTCAGCTTGCTGCTTGGGTAGTTTTAGAATATGCGAACAGTTTTTTTTAAAAGGATGTTAAAAAATTCTAAAATTTTTGGTCCATTTGTTCTCTTTTAACACTTATCCTGGAACTCATTGTACTATCGCGTTCAAAAAACTCAGACACTCAAAATATTATATGCTACTAGCTCCCTGACTATTATAATTTTTTTTTTGACTGACAACGTAATACCTGTTAAGTTTGGATAGTTTTATTATTGGGATATAGACAATTCAGGTAATTTATACCAGCTAGGTTTATTTATTACAGAATTAAATTACTTAATTATACAAGTGTAGGAAATCAAGCAAAACAAGCTTGTGTGTGTTTTTTTTTTAAACGCGATCCATCGCTTTCAAAAAATACACAAACGCAAAAATTAAATAAGGTTTTTTATTTAAATTAAATAAATCAAATAATTATTACATTATTTAAACAACAACAGGTTATACTCTTAAAAATAGAAACTATATTAATATTTTGTAATAGAGCCATTATTTTCTAATACACTCCGCAAACGTCGGGGCATACTAAACACTAGATTTTGTGTAAGCTGGTTATCAATATGATCCCAAGCTTGCATAATTTTTTGCTGGAGCTCTTCTTGATTTCTTGGTCGAAAATCATGTTGGTGAATTATTTTTAACATAAGCCCCCACACATTTTCGATCGGGTTGAGATCAGGGCTCTTTGGAGGAACGGCAGCACATTAATATTATTTTCGTCAAGGAATGCATTAATAATTCGGGCCTGATGGACTGGCGAGTTGTCATGCTGAAAAGTAAAATCATCCCCATATACAGCTTCCACCGATGGTAGCATAACTTGCTCTAATATATCCCTATAAACGGGCGCAGTAAAACGTCCTGGAATAACTCTTAAAACCCCTGGTCCTCTGGCACTAATCCATGCCCAAACATTAACCGAAAACCTACCGCTTCTTGCAACCTTTCTAGTATATTGACTATTATATCTCGTTCCAGTGGGTCTATATACTCTAATTTTTCCATTATGACACGACTGGAAAGTTTTCTCATCAGAAAAATAACTTTTGGCCACAGATTATCTGCATTTAGAAACTCCCTGGCAAACCGCATTCGTCTAATTTTATTTTCTTCCGTCAAAAAATTTTATTTGCTGCGGACCTATTCCTTATAATTTGGGAATTCCGAATTCTCCTTCTAGCGGTTTGAATGGATGCCGGAAAGTTAGCGACTTCTTTGGCTTGGAGAGCGGTGTGAAATGGATTGGCCTGTAAATATTGTATTAAACCGGCATCTTGCTCCGCATTTGAGCTTTTTTTTCCGGCCTGAGCCTGGGTTTCTTCATATCGCCAAAATTATTGATTTTTTTCTTTGCAAGTAGAACGGTAGTTCTTGTCTACGCCAATCTCATTGGCTATATTCCTTATTGCAACTCCTTCAATAACTCTTGTATGTAGTATTACTTTTTGTTGCTGGTTTAGACGAGGCATAATATCAGCAGATGCCAAAACTGAATATTTTTTTGACTGACAACCTATACTGACAACTAAGTACCTATTAATTTTTGATAGTTTCATTATTATTATAATATAGAAAATCAGGTAATTCATAAAAGTCCGGGAGATCAAACCAAATAAGCTTGTCTGAGTTTTTTGAACGCGATGGTACATATAAAAAAATGAGTTTGTATTTATACAGCATGTCCCACTATGTATAACATTACAAAAAAACTTTATCGCACAATAAATTTGTTATAAACCTATAAAGACCAACTATTTTTACCCATTTTCTCCTAATTTCTTGCTTACTTACCTACCGTACAAGAAAAATTGTTTTATTACCTATTTTTTCATTTCCTCGCTTCCTTAAAATTATTTTATGTATTTAAATAAGTGAACAGAAACAAATAATAAATATACAAATGTAAATTCCAATGCATAAAGTCTGGTCAGTGGTCGATCTGATTTTAAAATTAAAAAATCACTATCTAAACTCGTTCTGTAATGACAAAATGGAATTCTTAAGTAAGCTTGCAAGGTATACATATGCGCATTATTGCTCTTTTACTTGCTGCCTAGCAGCTTTAAATACCCACATTTAATAATATTAATCTGAATATTTTAAAATCGTTTTCAGTTCAACGCGTTTGAAATTAGTCTTGAAATACACTACTTTTAAAAAATATTGTTTAATGTTAGTAAACCAATGATCTAATAATTAATAGTTTAAAAAACTAAAAAACACGCTTTTATATGCAACCGAACTAAAAATTAGAAAATAATTTTTCATTAAAAAAATATTGTCATTTCATAGTAAAAAGCGTGGGGTGCATTTTACTATTTTTTTCATAACTTTCCATCATAGATATTTGCAAATATAATAATTATAACATTTAATATATTTATCACCCCACGCTTTTACTATGAAATGACAATATTTTTTTTAATGAAAAATTATTTTCTAATTTTTAGTTCGGTTGCATATAAAAGCGTGTTTTTTAGTTTTTTTAAACTATTAATTATTTTTCATTTTTTAGTTTCTGCTACTCTTGACAAAATGGTGAAAAATTTTTTTAATGAACAAGAGTGGCAAATTTTAAAATTTTTCCAACAGATTGCAACTCACTAAAAATTTCTTCTTCATTAAGTAGCAAAATTTGAAATTTTGCCAACAGATGGCAATCCAGGCAATGTTTGGACCGTTGCCAATATATTGCAACCCACTAAAAAATTTCTTCTTCATTTAATAGCAAAGTTTGAAATGTTGCCAACAGATGGCAACCTAGGTGTTGTTTTTATAATATAATGGAATTTTTTTCCTGGCGATCCAAAAAAAGATAACGGGATACTGTTTGCAGATTATTGCATTGTCATGTTTCCTTAATACGTGTGCAAAGTTTCAAAGAAATCGAATAGCTGGAAGTTGGTTAAAATTAGGCTCAAAGATTCCGTTACATAGCCAGATAGTTACAACCCAAGTTAATAAAAAGCGTGTTAACGGCATTTATTAACTGTTATTGTTCATAAAAATTGAACACCAATGGTGCAACTAACCCAATTGTGTAAAGAACTTATTAATTTTTATTGTTCATAAAAATTGAACACCAATGGTGCAACTAACCAAATTGTGTAAAAACTAAAAAATTTCTTCTTCATTTAATAGCAAAGTTTGAAATGTTGCCAACAGATGGCATCCTAGGTGTTGTTTTTATAATATAATGGAATTTTTTTCCTGGCGATTCAAAAAAAGATAACGGGATACTGTTTTTAAATTATTGCATCTTCATCGGTCCTTGACACGTGTGCAAAGTTTCAAAGAAATCGAATAGCTGGAAGTTGGTTAAAATTAGGCTCAAAGATTCCGTTACATAGATAGATAGTTACAACCCAAGTTAATAAAAGCGTGTTAAAAATTAAAAGGATTGCTAATAGAAAATGATCCCCATATATTTTCAATAGACCTGCGCGCGAAATTTTTACCCCACACTGGGAGAATTGCTGTACACCTTTGCACATACGCAGTTCTTATAAAAGTTAGCATTTTTCATTTAAAACCCAATATAGTGTTGAAAACATTGACAAAAATTGCAGTATTTTAATAAATATAGTGGTTGCAACACTAAAAACGTTTACCTATACAGTGACAGGATTTAATTTATAATTTGGGATTTCCCGATCGTAAAATGCAGGTAAAATTGACGCCGTCGGCCGCCCAAATCCAATCTCCCATCTACGGTCGACCGTTATCAGGTATAGTTATTTGGTATTTGGTGTTTCATTTGTGCGTTGTGAGTAATTCTTGGTGTTTTTTTTTAAACTTTTGTTTAATTTAAGTTTTGCATAACCAAAACTAAATAATGAGTAAGTGGCAAATTTTCTGTTTTAAATAATACTCTTTATTGCCATGCAGTCAATTTTTTAGAGATCAATAAATCCATTATTTTTTGTCATGGTTTGGGTTAATTTTTTTTAAACGGGAAAAATTGTATTTAGGGATTATAGAAAAATATACATGGCGTTCCATTTAAAATAACAAACTTGCCCTATAAACGAAAATTGGCCGTTTTCGTAAGAAATAAATGTCACAACCAAATGGCAAGGTTATAAAAAGAAACATTAAAAAAATCTAAGGCTTTCTGCGAACACCGCATTTTGATAATTTTATTTGTTCTAAAATTATTCGCGGTCAAAATGGGTTAGCTAAGCTAAGCTAGCGTTCAAACTGATAACCAAAAATTTAGCATTGTTCTGGGAGTCTATAGTGAAACTACAATTGTCTTTGATCTTACCTAATTAACTCTTTTATTTTTCAAAAGTGTAATATACAAAAATTTTTAGGGTATAGTTATTTTAAAAATGTAATTAAACGGCCTTTAAAACAATGTATTCTTAAACCTATCTTTCCATTTAATATTACATTTTTTCCACTACCTATATTAAAATATTACATCAAAATGTTTTAAGCTGCCACCACTGAGCTCATATTATTGGATTCAAAAAAGTGTATAAAATGTCCCCTAGGAAATAAAGTTTGCTTGTTTTTAAAATTCATAAGATTTTTCAAAAATGCTGATATAAGGAGGTTAGTACGTTTGGAAAAATAAAACCAGTACACTCTTAAATTGGGATATTAGTCCCTTAAGATAGGTTGCATGTTAACTGAAATTTATTGGTGTTTAACAAGATTTTTTTACCCATTTTGTAATTACAGCTAGCGACTATTAATAAACTTTGCCAGCTATACACGAATTAGCACAATAATACTTAGCTCACATACTTAACGTAAATAAATTGTTCATTGAATACGTTAAAAGCAATTTGTTTTGTCTGAAATCTATGTTGTTTACTTTGTTTAAAGCGTAAATAATATTCTTCCGTTAAAAAGTACAAAACTACATACAAAACGAGTATTCAGACTTCAAAACTCATAAAGGAAAGTGCAATTTATAAAGAGATAATATTTTACGGAGTCAGTGCATCTGAGGTTTCGCAGAAGATAAATAAATTGATTTGGAACAGAGCGGTGAACATTATTGTTGAAGACGGTCGACATTTTCGTTTGTCAGGGATGATTGGTAGAGTGAACATAAACTTTAAGATTTATATTAATGTGCCTTTTATACAGCTAAAGTAAGAAAACCTACACACATTGCACACCAACACCATAGAAATAATATTTAATATTCATTTGAAGGTTTGCGGTTATATACATTTATTATTTTTCGTAATAGTGGGTGAAAGAAACCGTTTAATACAGGTACGTATTTAAACAAATCATTTTTTACTAGCAGGTAGAACCAAAGAAACATTTCTTATAATTTCTTGTCGATACGAGGCGTACTTTACCATCGATGTATAAAGTCCAAAAATCCCACTTTAGGAAACCAAACATATTATTAGAAGATCCTAGGGTGAAAACCACAAATATATATATATATATATATATATATATATATATATATATATATATATTACATATGTGTTATGACTGCTGTTACTTTTTCGCTTGGCGAAAATTATTTCCTACACATAAATTTTTTGATATGCAAGAAAAGTCAAAGAGAGTTTAATCTGGCGAATATATACGTTTAACCAAATAAAAACGTTTTTAGGCAAGTAGAGCAACAACAAAGCGAGACTAATGTGTTACCATGTTTACATGCTAGAATTCTTTGATTAATCTCTACCTGTTAGTATTTAACACGCGTTAGATCATCTTTTTTCCATGCATTGCTCTGATTTGGCTGAAAGTGTGTACTGTATTACTACTAAAAAGTGTTTTTAAAGAACTTTAAGCAAATAACTAATTTAAGGTATCTTTCTGTAGTAGGCTTAACACTGGCGTAGATAATATCATTTTCTGGGGGGAGGGAGGGTTGTATGGACCTTCCGGAGTATATGAGAGCCAAAAAAGGTCTTCAAGTAACTACTACCCTACAAAAGATGTCGTTTGGTGTATGTAACTACCAAAAAATGAACAAAAAAGGACTTGAGCAAAGCATCCTGAGGGGGTAATTGCCCCTTTACCCCCAAACCCCTTTATCTACGCCAGTGAGTTTTAAATATATGGAAATTTAAATATGATTTTTTAAATTTCTGTTATATCTATAGCTCTTAGCAATAAAAAATATTAGGCTCAATACGGATAATATAGCAAAAATTGTATCTATATATATTTTTTTATTCGGATAGTCATATTTCTAAAAACTATACACTACGTTTATATCGAATAGTTGAAGCTAGCTTGAGTTAAAGCGGCTTTTAAAAAGTGGCTTAAAAAAGCGATATAAACGCGCTTGAAAGTTACTTGAATCGTTCAAGTCAAGCCTGAAAATAAGTAGGTACTTCACTGAAGCCGATTAGAAACACGGTATAAACGATTCGAGCGGGCTTAATAACTGCCTAACTTCAGATGAATGCTTTCTCGAAAGTGATCAGTGTCAATTTCATATAAGATTTTGACATTTTTATAAAAAATATGAATTGAAAAACAGGTGAAAAAAACTATAAAACACGCTCACACCAACAACAGTACATAAAACGGGACGACTTGAAAAGTGAGGTTTGTTTTTCATTTGATGTCTACTGTAAAGTTGGATGCAAAACTGCCGCATGCGTACGACGATGGCCTGAAATGTGCTTGACCAATCGACTTTCAAGCCACCGAAATAAACATGTAGACTTGGAAATCGCTTCAAAGCCGCTCTGTTTTCAAGCCAGCTTCAACTATTCGACATAAACGTAGTAAAGAATCTATTGAGTAGTCCGTTACTTTGTGACAATACATTTTACGTAGAATGTAATAAAACACAAATTTTACTTTGTTATTTTGTCACATATTTTATATTGCTTTTTGCGTTACTGCAGTTTCGACATACTATGTCATTTTCAAACGACTTTTTAAAGTTAATGAATTACAAAAAGTGCATAAATTTATACCTTATACCGTAAATTTAACATCTGGTTTAACCTTTACAATTGTTAGGTCCTATCTTTATTGTTACAAGTATATTGCTATAATAAACTTTTACAGTTAGTCGAAAATATTAAATAATTGGGAATTTTTTATGTCTGTTTGCAGATTAAGAAGATTTACATTATTATTTTTATTGTGTTTATAAATTTCTATGTTCTCTAATATATCTAATTTTTTACTTTTTTGTTCTAAGTGTAAAATTTTTATACTATCTATATTAGGGAAAGAATGACCAGAGTCTAGACTATGTAATGTAAATCTTCTTAATCTGCAAACAGACATAAAAAATTCCCAATTATTTAATATTTTCGACTAACTGTAAAAAGTTTATTATAGCAATATACTTGTAACAATAAAGATAGGACCTAACAATTGTAAAGGTTAAACCAGATGTTAAATTTACGGTATAAGGTATAAATTTATGCACTTTTTTGTAATTCATTAACTTTTAAAAAGTCGTTTGAAAATGACATAGTATGTCGAAACTGCAGTAACGCAAAAGCAATATAAAATATGTGACAAAATAACAAAGTAAAATTTGTGTTTTTATTACATTCTACGTATAAACGTAGTAATTGAAGATACATATCTAATACGGTATTTTTTACGGTAGTTTTTTAAAGTTCTTTTATATGCCAGCGCTTTTCATTAAAAAAATGCTATATTAGTATTAAGCTTAAAAAGACGAACGTTAATTGTTCTTTGTAATTTTTAATTTTAAATGGCACAACAATACTAGTTTATATATTTAAACAATTTAATATTTTAACTATTACCAAAGGTACCAATGGTAAACACTTAATTAGACAACCCTGTATATTAATATAGTTCTCGCTTTTGCTGGTACTGATTTTCAAAAACCAATACACCTACAGGTGTTTTTATTTACCTTATTAGGTAAATCTCTAACATGCTTTTATCTGTCAGTGGTCATGTCCCACGACTTATTTGATGATTTGTATGCGAAACAAGTCCAGTTTGTTTTGTAGGTGTCTACATATTTTATTTCACAAAAGAACGAAATTGCTCGTTAGTCTCTAATTGAGTGGCATGTTACCCTTTTAGCTAACAGATTTAGCCTACGATGGCACATTAAAGTAACCCGATTCTTGCATTTCACATTAATTTACTTGTTAATACATAAAGTTAAAATCTAATTTTCCCTCATTTAAATGTGCCATTTATAAATTTTTAAATCTTTAAAACACTTTACGATTAACACATGTTTTAAGAGTATTAAATATTATATAGTATTTACCATTTATGGAAAGTAATATTTTTTTATTAATAACCCAGTGCCGTATTATCCATTAGGCTGACTAGGTTACAGCCTAGGGCGCCATGAAAAAATAGGCGCCAGACAGGGGAGTAATAGGCGGTAGAAAGGGAAGTTTGTAAAAAAGTTTAGGTCGGGTGGGGATTAGAACTAACTTTTCTGTGGGGACATAAATAAAATAGACGCGAAAAGGAAAGAATGACCTTTTTTTGTTGGACTGATGGACGGAAATGGAGGTAAGGACCATTTTTTTTTCTTTTTGTAGGAAAATAGGCGCTCTGGGAATTGTAGCCTAGGGCGCCTCATACCCTAATACGGCCCTGTAAAAACCACTACTTTTAAGGCACATCCAGGCTATGTAACAAAATATGTTATACAGGGTGTCCCAACTCTATTTAAACACGAAATATCTTGGCTCCGGTGCAAGATACAAAAAGAAACCAAAAAAAAAAATGTTTACTTGATGCACTTATTTTACTGACACTATTGGTAAATATACAAGGTGTCTTTAAAACAGTTTTGGTTGTCAAGAGGGTTTTTTTTTAATGATACATATCGTATATATTATTAAATTTTGACTTGTTTTAAATTCTACATCAAAAATGTGTAGTCAATACGTTAATTATTACTGGTTTTTGAAATATCAACAGCATGTCAATGTACTCACTAAAGGTAAAAAGTGAAGAAAGGATATAATATTTTGGATCTAATTGTTTTTGAATAATTCATTGCATAGTTAGAACCATATTTATTTCATTCTAAAAGCGATGCCGCCAAATACACAAAAAATGATAGAGTAAACAAACCTTTTCAGCCTCTGACAGAGCCTGATTACATATTTTTAGGTAAATAAATAAAAATATTGCGAAAACACGTATCACGTACTTAAAAACATCCTCTTTTTCGTCTCTGGCGAGCCATAAAACCTGCAACGCATGGCGTAGTCGTGGGGTTGAATATTTTTGCTGCAATAAATCATTGTTCACAAAAGGGTTTATTTGCTTTATCATTTTGTGTGTACTTGGCGGCATCGCTTTCAGAATAAAATAAATATGGGTCTAACTATACCAACTGGACTCTTTGTTTGACCTCCGGACAGTGCGGACGTGCGCAGAGGACTGCAAAGTTCTTCCCGGAGTGGCGGCTAGAGGTGTCGTACGAACGTTTTTTACCTTCGGGGATCAAGGAAAGATTCACGCTAAATTGACGGTATCTTTCTTCTGGAGCGCTGTGAGCGAAGATTCATATAAGCTGATGGTATCCTGTTTGGTGGTGAACACGAGGTATTTCTCAAATGGCGGGAAATAGATGGGCGTGTCATGGGAACTGTCAGTAGTGAAAGTAAAGGTTATACGTAACACCAGTAGCAGATCTTGGAATTTATGCATTGCATCGATTGTTGAATTATTTGTTTTCTTTTTGGAATTTCTGGGAGCTACGAGCTCGATTATCCAGATTTTCCGCCGACGAAGCCCTGGAAAGCGTATTCCGGAAGGGGGAGAGTGGTGGATTGGACCTGAAGGGACCAAAACCAAGAAAAAAATAGAAATAGAATAGAACTATACCAACTACTTAAAAGTTAGTCAGCAATTTAATTTATTTTAGATACATATTTACTGATGTTCTCTAAAAACGATCTTACTCTACCTAAAAACTAAATAATTGCATATCTATCATAAAAATGCATGTGAAATTTTAACTAAGTAACATTACTGACATAATTGGATGTTTATCGTTTGAGAACAAGCCAACTCTAAAAGATTGGACCGCTTTGGTCCTGGTCCCAGGGTATAGCGAGTTAACTTTGTTTTTATGTTGGCATGTACCTATCCTATAAATGAATCCGCCAAATTCATACAGGAACGTATCTTCAGTTGCTGACATAACTATTTTGTACTACCATAGGGCTGGCAAAAACCGGAAAAAAACAAAACCGGTTAATCGGTTTTTAAAAAACCGGTTTAGGTTAAAACCGGTTAACCGATTATTTAAAAACTGGTATTAGAAACCGGTTTTAAAAACCGGTTTTTATAACCGAAAAACCGAAAACGGTTTTTAAAACCGATACACCAAAATCGGTTTTTAAAACCGAAACCCGAAAACGGTCTTTAAAATAATATTATTAAATTTGCCCCTTTATTTCAAACAATTCTTACTAGAAACATTTTCTTCTAAAATGCGCCGTTTTCTGGTTATTTGCCTTCTAAGGTTAAATGAACCACCCTGTATAATCTGTCAACCAATATCCGATTTTACAACATGAACGGATTTTCTTTTTTAGATATAAATCGCAATCAACCAAAAACCTCTTAATTGATATTCAGAAGAACCGCTTTTCGATTTTGGTCCGATTATCCAAAACCGGTATTCGAAAACCGATTATTCGAAAAACCAGTTTTTGAAAACCCCTCTTAAAACCGGTTAACCGATATTCGAAAACCGGTATTTCAAAACCGGTTAACCGGTATTTGAAACCGGTTTTCAGATACCGGTTAACCGGAATTCGAAACCGGTCAACCGGTTAACCGGAAAACCGAGTGTCGGTTGCCAGCATTATACTACCAGTCCCTCGTTTGCGTAATTCTCGCTAAATTTATCACCGAAACGTTATTTTTACAGAGTGTCTCCAAACGTACTGTAAAAATATTACCGCAAGTTTTTGGATAATTTAGATTTAACGATATGACTTAACTAACCTCAGTTCAAACCTGGATGATTTCGTAGATACATAGTTCCAAAAGTTTAATCTGGTTTAAGTTTTATTATAATTAATTTTTTATATAAAAAGTGTATTATTACAAGGTTTGTTCCAGCAGGCTGTTAGAAATGTTTGCAACCGTTCGGATTCTGCGCACGTCAAATTTGTCGTTCCAGCAGTGCCATGTTTGTAACAGTATACAATTGTTTGTTGTTCCAGCAGTAGTTTTAAGATGTTGGAAACATGTTGGAAACTGTTTGAAAAGTTTGTAAACTTTCTTCAAACATTACTGACAAATTGTTAACATAACCTTTCTTGTATTGACGTATAAGCAGTATGCACGCCTTGTTTATTTTTTCGTTCCAGCAGAAAACTGTTGCCAACATTTCTGACTAATGTTCGTAACAATTTCTGCGTTTTACGATTGTTGCTAACATGTTTCCAACATTCTGCTGGAACAAACCTACAATCTGCAGATAGAAGTAGCTGGTTTCTGTGAAAAAAATTTTTTATTGTAAAATTTGGAGGGCACTACCAGTTGCACTACCTGATATTTACGAGTGTAAATTGTTAGGTAATTTTAAAAGTAATTTTCTTACTTTTGAACTAAAGTAAGTTAGGTTAAATCTTTACATTTTGCCTCAGGAGTGTGTGTGGCAAAATTTTTGCACCTTTAGAGAACTATTATAATTAAACTTTTGTTTTTTGTTGTGGAAGTTCTTCTTTAATTAGCTTAACAGGTAACCTGAAAGTTTATAGGGGTTAATAGGGCTAATTTTAAGCATACATAGTTTCTATACCCTGGCACAAATTATCCAGAATATACAGATGCGAAAGTGCGGCAGAATTACGCTTACTGGTTTTTATGACCTTGAGAAAGAATAGATGGAACATCTGCACCAATGTATGGATCGTAATATTTTAAATTTGTAAAGGTTAAACCGCACCAAGGCGCTAAGGAGAGATAGACTTTTATAGTGACTAATTATGCAGCTTTTTCATGTGTGGAAAACGGAACAAAAAAATAATACACTAATTGAGAATTTACAAACTAAAAATTTTACCCATTCTTTGAACGGTAAAATATTGTTAGTAGATGTCACGTTTGGATCAACCTGTAATTAAATGTCTATACCTGCTTGCACAAAACATTTTTAAAAACAATTAAACTAATGGGAGTTTAGAATGTTTAAAAAAAGCCATTTAAAAAAACCTTGCCTAAAAACTGCTTAATAAATTAATTAATAGTATTCCGTTTTTAGCTTAATTGCGTATTAAAAATTTTTGTGTAACTGGGGATTGAAACAGAATAATTGAAAGCCGATTAACACAAGTTTCTAAAGAAACACCGACGCAATCTTTTAAAGCAATGTAGATTTTGCCTTAGTAATACCCAAACCTAATTGATTTGTTTTTTTATTTTGAAGTATGTAATTTTTTTAAATACTGAAAAAACACATCATTTTTAAATTTGAAATATAGCCTTTTAAATGGCAGTGCGGCTATAAATAAAAAATATTTTTCTCTGTTTAGGCACATACTGATTAATATCAATAACTTTAGTAACATATCCAAGTAATTTGTAAAAGCTTTGTGGTTATGTTAAATAGTCTTAAAATAATAGTGGTCCTTTGGGAATCTAAAAAGTGATCCGCTCCCGGTGATGGAGGAACAGAATAAAAATACACATTTATATCCCTTATTAAACGGTAAAAAATTTTAACAAGACACTATACTAACACTTTAATAATAAAAACAAAAGTTCAAAAACAACTAAACACAATTAACTAACTTATGCTCACGCTTCTATACCAACAAAAGTATGGGACTAACTGACACCTAGATGAGCATTAGGTCACGTACTAAATCGTGGGGTGTATATCCACCACGCAGTGGGAGGGACGATAGTGGTGAGAGATTTTAACGAACACGCTTAGTTTCGCATCTGGGTATTCTGATAATTTGTGACCCTGGTATTAGAGTCAAAGCGGCCCCATTGCAGAATCTACTTGGCGTAAACCAAAACAAAGGCTAGTACACAATAGTTATGTCAGTTATGTTGATAGTAAAAATTCCACATACCTTGTTTTGGTATACAATTAACTTTAACGACTTGTCTCATTTTCTAATAACAGTAATTTTACTTTTATATTTTGTTGCAGTTGCAGGAAACTTGATTTACTTTATGATAATTACCTACAGAGAGAAAATTAAGTTTTAAGTTGCTATTTTTCAAAACCTAAAATAAAACCATTCGTACATTTAACGTCTAGCGATATACAATGCTTCATAAATATGTCATGTCACAAAACTTTAACATTTCTATTACTGTTTTGCCAGTGCTTGTTTTTACAATTTGTTTTTTATAAACTATTGCTTAATAATCTTTATTTAAAATTAACAAATGTGCATAAAATTTTAATAATTAAATTGACATGCATTTACTGTGGGTGGTACTACACCAAGTTAAAGATTAAAAAGGATAAAAAAAGTGTGGTAATAATAAATTAGAAAGTTAATTTTTACGTTCATTAACATATATAACTAAAGATATATTTTAATTATTGATAAAAATAGCAAAATACATACGAAATAGAAATCAATCAGGTTATACATTTTTGAGTGTACAAAAAAATTTAGTTTAAATTTATTGTTGAAATAAGGTAATTTTAGATACTATATTTAAGCTGCTGATTCTTAGGCACTCCGCACATGGGTCGGTGAAACTGAGACGAGACCGAGATTCGACAGTATGTACGCGTATATTCGTGTTTGAAGTGGCGACAACGGTTATAAATGAATATTTTTTAAAGTACTTATTTAAATGGCTTAAAAGTAATAAAATTTTTAATTTTTGTAAAATAAATCGTTAATTTTTGTGTTACTACTTGCATACACTTTAACTTTACTTGATATTTTATGCATATAAAAAGTAAAATGAATTATTAGTAAAAAAAAACAATTTATTTTAGTTTACATCTAATTTTTTTAAGTAATGATAAGTGACAATAAAAAATGTATGAGACTTTTTCATTACTTTTTTATGTGTTTTAATTAAGCATTTTAAAAATATGTATATTTTTTATTTTTCAAAATAATATTTTTGCAATTTTTAAGCACCCTGGAAATTGGGGCAATTTATTTATATGCTTTTAGCATTTTAAACAAAAGCAAACATTTTTATGCAAATCTTTTTTTAACATTAAAAATACAAATTTTACAGCTATAGTTAAATTCATCGGTGGACACACTGTATAAGTTTTTTCACATTTGTATATGTAGAATCTTAAACCGCCATGATCACTTTATTTTTGTGTATTATTCGCTGATTCATTATTGCATCTTCTAGTAATAACAGGTACAAAAGCTATTCAAAGAGTATTAAAAATTATCTTTTGTCCCCATGTGTTTTCCTTGCCTCACGGCTTCTTTCTAATGCCTAAAAAAAGTAACGCACACTTTTCAAAAATAGAGTATTTTTTAACATAAAACCACCACATGCACATTTATTTTAGTACACACAAACAGTCGTTAATAAAATAAAAATATAAATAATCCTTATTAATTATCTAAAAATAATTGGTAAAAAACAAATCAAAAAAGCTGTAACATTAGAGACATTTTGCACCTCTTATTTTGCAATTCCGTTGTGGTTAACGTTATTCTGAGACTGCGCAGTAACGCAAAGATGATCCGTTATCGTTATTAACCATACCGGACTCCTTTAATTACGGATGAATACCGAAGAGCTTAATCGTTATCGTTATTGTTAAACTACGTGGTTGCCGGATTGTAGAAATTTTAATATCAATTAATTAAAAGGTTAAAATTTTAATGCCGTATTAATTAAAATATCATTTATACCTAGGCTCTAATTAGCGAAAAATCTATAGCAGTAATAAAAATCAAATAGTGTTAAGAAATTAAAACGGACTTGCACTTTTACGGATATTCTAAATCAGTAATTAATTTAGATGTTACAATCTGGTACACTTGCGTTTTATTCTACTACCAAACCTAACCTTACTTTTTGTGTTTTGCTTATACTGTACTGTTTGCAGCTACTTTAAAAAACGAAATCAACAGAAGTGTTTGTATTTATTTAAATATGAATTTATATCTTATGAAGAATAAAAGTAAATACTGAGTTTTCGTTAACTTTAAAATGGGTGAACCACAGGCAAAAATAAGGTTATGTGTCAAAAGCGCAGACGCAAGATACATTTCTTAAAAGGGGCTGCAAACTCTCTGTCTAAAACTGCTGCCGTAATCGTTATGTTTAATAACGATAACCATAAGAAGGCCAAAAACGTCTGTTATTTTAAGAGGTGCAAAATGTCTCTATTATTTTTGTTTATTATTTTATACATTTTAATATAGCTGTTTTACTGTCTGTTTTAATTAATTTTATTACTAACGTCAACTTTAATCCGTGGTGGAAAAGTGGATCTAAATATCAATGGTAATCTGCATCGGGTTATCTAGCTGTACCTTTGTAAGATCATAAAGATATTTATATAAAATAAGTTCTAAATTGTAATAAAGTATATCATAAAATTTTAGTGCATCTGTTGCCATAAAAGCTTCAGAAAGATACGTATGTTTCTGTATAAATGTCGTTTGTGCTGTTAAAATGGTGCAATATTTAACGCGGCCTTAAATTTAATTTAAAAAAATTGTAACAAGTTTCTAATAAATGTCAATCTAAAGTGCGATCTTGACAAGTTATATACCCATTTAGGTGTGAAGATTTGCGTATGCTTATTTACGCTTCTCGTACCTGTTTATGGTATTGCTTCCACCTTTTATTCGCTAAAAACTAAATTTAACCTTATAGAGCTTGAAAATGCATGGTACTATACAGGGTGTCCCATTTTGGTTGTCCCTTATGGGAAACTTGAAAACCATAAGAGATATTAAAAATCCGATACCCCATCCTCGAGCTCTTTTTTGGAGAAAACATTTATGGTAAAAACAGATCATCGCTATCGCGAAGCGTTTCAGAGATACAGGATGATTCTCGATTTTTCACTTTTTGAAAAGGTCCTGTAGCTTTGTTGTTATTACAGATACGAGAAAACTAATTGCACATTATACAGATACTTTTTTTCCGTAGAATCCAATGGCGTAGCCAAAAATGTTTTTGAGCTGTCATTTTTGACATATGACCCAAACATGTTTTTTTTTATTAGGGACACCCTATAAATGATTAGGTAATTAAATTGCTTGTTTTTTTCTGATTAAAATAATATATCATAGTAGGTGGTTTAATAAATTTTTTACGTCAAATATTGGAAAAATTATGATTTTAAAGACGCATTGCGGCTTCTATCTGTTTTTAAATTGTTTTATATTTTTTGTTTTAAAAGGAATCTGTCATCCCTTAGCTCAGGAGACATTTCCTTAGAAAAAAAAACAAAAATAAGTTTACAATAACAATAATAAACAAGTTATATTAATTAAACTTAAAAATTTATCAAGTTTTTTTTTAATTTTTGATTTTTTATTTTTTTTTATTTTTTATGAATTCTCCATATCAACTTTACCAATGGAGCAAAAAAAAAAAACAAAAAAATTTTAAGTACAAAAAAATGAAAAATTTTTGACACACCCTGTATAACTTTGATTTTTATTTTTTTATACAACATTATAATACTAATACAATACCAAAATTTTTCTGCTTCAAATTCATAAATAGGGACGCTATGAATTTTTAAATTTAAACATAAAAATAATTATTTTTAATTTTTTTGGGACATACTGTATCATTTATATATATATATATATATATATATATATATATATATATATAATATATATATATATATATATATATATATATATATATATATATATATATATATATATATATATATATATATATATATATATATATATATATATATATAATAATATTCTTCCTTATCATATATATTATCCACCTATAATTTCATCCTTATATATTCATAAATAAAATTGTAGGAAAGTTAAAAATAAAAAAAATCATTTTAATTTTTTGAGACACCCTGTATCATTTTTTTAGTGTATTTTTCTCACCATCACATTTATCAAATACCAAAATTTCATCCCTTTATTTTCATAAATAAAATTATAGGAAATTTTTAAATTTTAAAATAAAAAAAATATTTTAATTTTTTGAGACACCGTGTATCATTTTATTATGCGTATTAATAATCTTCTACATCATATATATTATTTACCAAAATTTCATACTTATATATTTATAAATAAAGTGGTAGGAAATTTTAAAATTTTTAAAATAAAAAAATGCGTCTTTTTAAAATCATAATTTTTCCAATATTTGACGTAAAAAAATTATTAAACCACGCTACTATGATATATTATTTTAATCAGAAAAAAACAAGCAATTTTATTACCTAATCATTTATAGGGTGTCCCGAATACAAAAAACATGTTTGGGTCATATGTCAAAAATGACAGCTCAAAAATTTTTTGGCTACGCCACTGGATTCTACGGAAAAAAGTGTCTTTATAATGTGCAATTAGCTTCTCGTATCTGTAATAACAACAAAGCTACAGGGACCTTTTCAAAAGTGAAAAATCGAGAATCACCCTGTATCTCTGAAACGCTTCGCGATAGCGATGATCTATTTTTACAATAAATGTTTTCTCCAAAAGAGCTCGAGGATGGGGTATCAGATTTTTAATATCTCTTATGGTTTCCAAGTTTCCCATAAGGGACAACCAAAATGGGACACCCTGTACAGTGTTTCATTTTTTGTCAAAATTTTGCAAAATCCTATTTATGGTCATAACTCCTTTTTTAAATAAAACGAGGGTAGCTCTTCGGACATATCTTTAAAAGCATTTTATTACGAATAATTTAGTACCACATAGGCGGTATTTCAAGTAAGACTTTTTCTGTGGAATACATAATAAATTTATAATTTAATCATGAATCAATATTATTATTGAAATAGTGTTTTCTTAAAAATTATTTTTACTACATGCTGATACACGCCTATATGGTACCAAATTATTCGAAATAAAATGCTCTTTTATACCTATCAGAAACACCTGTTATTAAAAAACTACAGTATGTCCACGAATAGACTTTACAATAAACCAAAATTTTAAATGTTGTAAGTTAGTCGTGTATGGCAACTACTTTTGCTTCTTAAAAAACGAGATACACTTTGAGAATTTTTTTGTATTTTACGGGGGCTTAAAGAAATACAAAAAGTTAAAAGTGGACCAAGACAATAATTTTTAATAATTTAGTAAAATGTCAAATAAAAAAAATGGATGCCATGGCTGGTTGTTTTTAAATTTCTGGTGAGATGGCACCGGTTGTCTATATTTGTCAGTTTTGGTAAACAGAAATGATATTTATAGTCAATCGGGGCATCATCAAGGCGTCGACGACCTGAAGCGGCTGTGACAAGTCTTAACGAAGACGAAACACGTGTCGCCGTCTTGGTCGGGCCCAGAGTATTCCATTTTCTTTTGGAGACTCCGTAACTTTTTAAACAACCAACCATGGTAGCTGAAATCTTACAGGTTATTTATTTATTATTTTTTAAATGTCATTAAGGAGCCAAATGCCCCAAGAACTTTACCTTTGATAATAAAAAGTTTTGCCATTGTCGTCCGAAAAGTGCCTTTATTTAAATCCTTTTAGCTATAACTATAACTGACGGATCGATGTAGAGGTATCATTCCGATTCCAGGAGTATATCCGTTGGTCGTTTGTATTCCTCGCGGAACTTCGCAGACGTTTCGCCAAGATCACACTTGGCAGTTTCAATGCTATCTAACGGTGTCAGATGATTGACTGTGACAGTCAATTGGTATTGAATGTAACAGTCAATCATCTGACACCAGTTAGATAGCATTGAAAATACAATTGGTATTGAAATGTAACAGTCAATCATCTGACACCAGTTAGATAGCATTGAAAATACCAAGTGTGGATTCTGATTCGATATTTCTACCATCAGAATCCAACTTCTTCCCCCATTTTAGCGAAGTATCCTCCTAATGGTAATTCTTATATTTTCTTTTATTTGTGGGCCTCAGATTACAATCCATATGCAGTAATTTATAAATGTAAAGTCTCTAGAAAAAGAAAATATCTAATTTTAACATTGTTACGTAAACAGAGACTACCAGTAAAATAGACAGGTGGCGCGCTTGTGGCGGCTTCGGGTTGTATCGGCGAGCGTCGATCTCCGGAGTTAAGCAGTGGAATGCGCGCCCATAATTTGATGGGTGTCCGGCGACAGCGGTGTTTTGGGCAACGGCACACGGTGTTTCTGCTCGGGGATGTGGACCGAGCAACAACCATCCAAGTTATGGAATGAATGGTGTGTGAATGAGAAGGGAGTAGGGGTCAAGGTACAATAAGCCTTCAGGCTGCAGTGCACCACCTAGGGGGCGGTCGTCGGACCTGGGTGGGGATGACCCCGGAAACGGTGAAAAAAATAGACAGGTGTTGTAATTTTAAACCTCAATATTTTGCTTGCTTTAAAACATGCACTTTTTAAAACTTAGATAATAGCATAAAACCAAGTGCTAGGAGGAGGTACATAGATGCATAGAAGCGCGAAAGATAGGGATGCCATGATCTTGACAAATCGGAAAGCCCCGCCTGTAAAAATGACCTAACCTCTGTGGTTAGAGACGCTTTGCTTGACCTCCGGACAGTGCGGACGCGCGTAGAAGACTAGCAAAGTTCTTCCCGGAGTGGCGGCTAGAGGTGTCGTACGAACGTTTTTTTACCTTCGGGGATCAAGGAAAGATTCACGCTAAATTGACGGCTTCTTTCTTCTGGATCTAAGCGCTGTGAGCGAAGATTCCTATAAGCTTTGGTATCCTGTTTGGTGGTGAACACGAGGTATTTCTCAAATGGCGAGAAATAGATGGGCATGCCATGGGAACTGTTAGTGAGTGGAAGTGAAGGTTATACGTAACACCAGTAGCAGATCTTGGTTTGACAGCCGACAATTTATGCATTGCATCGATTGTTGAATTGTTTGTTTTCTTTTTGAATTTCTGGGTGCTACGAGCTCGATTATCCAGATTTTTCGCCGACGAAGCCCTGGAAAGCATAGCTGGGTTCCGGGAGAGCGGTGATTGGAGCCTGAAGGGAAC
>JACEGR010006415.1:0-61072 GCA_014170235.1 Listronotus bonariensis | reverse complement strand
AATTTATTGATTTAAAAATGATGTCTACCACTTCGCTATTCACTATTTCGTCAAAAGATTCCCATGTATTTCTTAGGTATTCCAAATAATTTCCAATGTTTTCCCTGGATTTCCCAAGGATTCCCTAGGATCCCCAATGTATTTCCTATGATTCCCTATGATTCCCCATACATCCCCTGGGATTTCCTACTGATTCCCCCGCAAGTGTACAGGTATTCCCTCAATGAAAAGCCCCTCGATTTTCTGTCATTTAGATTTGACATAAGTATGTAAAAACTTTTCTCATGGCGTACGAATAATTTTCAGACAGACCACAAACATAAAGTTGTTGCTATCAAAACTTAAAAGAATTAAAATAATAAAAATTGCATTTAATTCTTATTTCCTGCTGTTGTAAAAAAGGTAGTGTGCAACACGTTTGAAACTGACTCTTTACACACTCATATGACTTGTAGCACTCGCCCACGGCACATGCACAAATGTCATACTTGTGTGCAAAGAGTCTTTGATTATTAACTATTCTAAATGATTTGTATACATCATAGCTTCTTTATTCAAAAGTATAAAGGTAGGAATCCACAATGAAAGTTTTTCATGAAATTTTGAGTCAAAAGTTTTAAGTTTCACTGTTAAAATACTTTAATTATTTGTGAAATACATACCTTTTTTTCTAAGAAAGTTTTTCCATTTACATAATTCTTTCCCATGGCAGTGGCCTTCCATGCAAAGTAAGCTCCAGACGGATCACACTGGAAAAGGTAAGGTCTGTCACTGTCCCAACCACAAATCAGAAGTGACACTCCGAAGGGTCTAACACCTGTAAAAACATATATTAATTTAAATGGTTATTACATCGTCGAGGATAGTATAAAACCGTGAATCTACCATAGGTAAAGACTGCCTATCTGCATTTGATTAAATTTAAAACAGATTAAAACTTTTTAATATCAATTTTTTAAGGGTAAATTGGTTCATTTTTACTAATTAATTAGAGAGAGAATAGATGATATTTATATAATTTTATAATAGATTAGCCATTCTTGGTGCCAATTAGGAAGCAAGAATGGCTGTAAAATTAAAAATTAGCCACATTTGTCAGATATGCGGAGTTATCCAATGCTAGTTATGCAGATTTGCATATTCGTGACAATATAATAGAAGTGGCGCTACGACTCAATTATTTAGTAAATAAACTGTGTAAAATAAATATTGTGACAATTTAGGGTAAAACTTAAAGGGGGAATATTGACATAGGGGGATAATGGTTTTAATAAATATATAATTTAATTTTTAAGTTTTATTATGAATATCTTAAAAACAAATTGCACACAATACTTAATCAAGTTAAAGATCTCAGTACTTCTATAGCCACACTCCACAGATATCCGTGTCTGCAAGTCTCATGTACAATCATATGGCTTAAAATTTTCCATGACTTTAATAAATTATAGTCATGGATATTCAAATTAATTTTATCTTTGATTGTAAAAAAACAAAGTTTTATTATGAATATCTTAAAAACAAAACGCACACAATACTTAATCAAGTTAAAGCTCTCAGTACTTCTATAGCCACACTCCACGGATATCCGTGTCTGCAATTCTCATGTACAATCTTAAAATTTTCCATGACTTTAATAAATTATAGTCACGGATATTCAAATTAATTTTGTCTTTGATTGTAAAAAAACATAAAGTTGTTGCTGTAGATGTAGAAGCAAACCAGAATGAACTAGAACTAATCAAAACTAACCAGAACCAGCTTCAAATTGAAATGTAAAATGTCTTATACTCAATCCACAGATATCTGTAGAGTGTGGCAATAGACACTTCATAAACCTTTACTTAGAGAGAGATTTTCTATTTAAACTAAAGAAATAAACTCATAACAAACCTCCTGATTGTGTATATTCTTGCATTACAGCAGCTACTCTCTGAACCAACTGGACAGTTGGAATGGGTTCATGATAAACCAGGTAATACTGTTGTGCCATTTTACGAGCTTGCTTGACTAAAAGCCTGTAGTCTGGACCCATTCCAGAGTAAACCATACCAATATGCTTAGTAATCATTTCTACTTTGTGCACACTGTGCTCATCATAAAGAATGGATTTGTGTTTGTTTTCAGTGGCGATAACAACTCCATTTGATGCTATAGTAAAAATACATAGAATTATTAAAATTGGTGTGCAGTTAAATTAATGAAATTACGGCTTACCTTTAATTCCTACCGATGGGGCGCCGGCAGCAACTGCAGCTAAAGCATACTCGATCTGAACTAACTTTCCTGAAGGGCTACAAAAACAACAAAGATTTTATATCGTATCCTGATGATACCTTTCCATCAGATTTTTCTTACATATACACAGAAATAAACTTACCTAAAAGTCGTAAGAGAAAAACTATACCGTTCCGATGCCATGATTACTTGCAACTTCGGTGATCAACAAAACCGCAAAATGCTATTTCACGGTGACAGCAACTGACATATTTAAGACATTAACCTTTCTTTTTCTTGAAATTTGGCGTTAGCTACCTGGGCTTCGCTATGCTTAAATCGTTTTTGTAAGAGATATTTTTCATCTTAGAGCATTCTAGAGGCATTCTTTCTCCGCCGCTTTAAGGTTATAGCGGCTAGTAGTACAGCTCTATTTAAATAGAATTGGTAAGTAGGAACCATGTTTTTGTAGCCTTAAAAGATACGCGAACAAAAAAATTAAAAATATTGTGTATTAAAAGTTAACATTTTTATTTTTACACACAAAACAAAATAACGAATAATAAGAGTCAGACAACCTGGCGTCGGAGCCTCTACCAAATATGGAAAGTCTTACCTCAGGGTAAAACCAATACTGAAAAGGTCGCTTATCTTCTGGCTAAGCCTGATATAATGTACGAGCTGGCAATTGCCAAGCAGCAATGCCAGAATAAACAAACGAGCGCACTGTCGAAATCACTCCTTCCTTGACCTTCAAGTAGTGCGGACGTTCGTAGAGAACTACAGAGCTTTCCCGGGAATGGCGACTGAAAAAGTTGTACGGGCGTTCTTTTTTATAAAGATTTACTCTAAATTGATGGCATCTTTCTTCTGAAGCTAAGCGCTGTAAGCAAAGAATTCTATAACTTAATAGTTTTGTGTTTGGTGTTGGGCACATGGTGTTTTCGTATGGTCGAGGACGGTTACGCGTGCCGCGTAATGACAGTGACCGATTAAGCGCAATACCAGTAGCAGCTCTTGGTTTGACTGATGACATTTTGTGCATCACATCAAATTATTTTTTTGCATGAAACAAATATAAACAATTGAATTGGAATAATATAGATAGAGCTCGACCATCAAGATTTTTCACCGACGAAGCCCTTAAAAGTGGGGAGAGCTGGCCAATTGTCTTGCAAAGGCAGAGAAAAGAAGCAAAGACAACGCAAAGCCGAGGTATGGATGGTGGAGGGAGGATGACCATCTTTTATGGCTATGGATGGTGGAGGGGAGGATCACCATCTTTTATGGCGGATAAATTGAAAAAGTGACAATCGGAATGTAGCAAGTTGGGATGGCGCCACAGTAGCCAGTGGAGGGATTTTGCTATTTCTATCCGAAACGAATTTCCCTTAATTAAATTTTGGAATGGCTGCTTTATTCAGCTCTTAAAACATTAAAATCGTATGTCTAAACACAATTTTTTGTTGTCTACAAGTTTTGTAAAAACTGCACTTCGTTTGGGAATTGTCTAGAAGGTAAAAAAACGTTTAGTTTCATTTCAGACAAATTCATCATTAAACTGACCCTATTTTTCACTATAGCCCTCAGACTTACTTTGTATTGGTGGTGCATTGCTAGACTAGCTATAGAAAATCCCATGTAAATTTAGATACCTTCAAATATTAGGTCCCCTATTGATTTCTCAACAAAATTGCATAAAGCCGGGATCCCACGGCGTGTGAAGTAGCAGTTCTCGCGCCAAACTTGCCAGTTCACACGCAGTTGAATAAAGCCGGGATCCAACGCACCTGAAGCCGAGTTCTTTTGAACCGTGTTGATTAAGCGACAAACGACGGGACTCACCGCTCGTAGCCTGCTTTATTTAACGGCGCGTGAACTGGCAAGTTTGCGCGAGAACTACCACTCCACGCGCCGTGGGATCCCGGCTTAAGACTATTTTAAACACATTGACTCTAACAGCACAAAGACATACTAAAGACGTCTTAAAGACACTATGTTTAGACATCAAGACATCTTTAAGACATTGAATGTTACAAAAAAAAACATCTTAAAGACGTCTTCAAGCATATGGACATGAACTTTAAGATGTCTGTTTTTGAGACGTCTTTTGAAAGATGTATTAAAGATGTCGTTCTAAGTTTTTAGACGTTCAAGCATAATATGTACATAAACACGACGTCTTTAAGATGTGGTGTTCTGCCTGGGAAGAAGATAAGCTCACACTACTTGATTTCGTTAATATCTAATAAAAAATAAAAAGGTATTCAAGAAAAACGATTTAAAAACGATGCACACCTGATACATACCCTTATATAACTACCAGTAATGAATAAATAATAATAATTAACCAATAAAAAGTAAAACGTCAAATAAAACATTTATAAGGCATTTTATTCATTACTGCTAGATTCATTAAGGCATGCATCAGGTATGCAACGATATATTACAAATAGTAGGTATTTCCTGAATAAAATTTTATTGGCTTATTAAAAAATAACCAAATTTAGTGTGTGAGCTTACCTTATCAACGTCTTTAAAATAGTCTAATACAAGTTTGTTGTAAAATTTACATGAGATTTCCAATGGCCATTTTAGCAATGCATCACCCGGTGAAAATATGGACTCTGATAGCCTCCCTCTTTATACACACCATTGTTGATATTCAATTTACCTTAAAAAGTAAATTCTTTGTTTTTTGGTCGTTTGATTGTTTATTCCTTGTTTCACACTACGCCGGATTCGCCGGACAGAGTGATAAACAATTATATGGAGCCTTTGAGTTTGCCGACTCACCGGATTCTTAACGTGTGAAAGGTCTTACAAGACTGCATACACTTCGATAGCGTCGGCGTCGGTCCGTCGCCCGGCTCCCGGCCATCGTTCATAAACGACGATAGGTAATTCACTTTCTTGCGGCTTTCAAACAGTACATACACACGCGAGCCACCGTGTATCATTTGAAGCGAACGACTGGGTTTGTTATGGCCAGCAAGAGGTCGGAGAAATGGCTGGGCAGGAGGGGCCTGATCGGTGCTGCTTTGTCTAGTAAATTAACGTATTCGTAGTTTGTGAACGATGTTCCGGCTCCCGCTAATGTGAAAAGGCAGTAGGGGAATAAAAGAAAAAAACAAGTTACTATTTTTAATACATATTTATTTCCCATCTTTTGGACCCTATACAATTTATAACTAAGTACATTGTCAGGTAATACAATCTTTGTTTGGAATGCTTTTCTGTTTAATCTGAGGGCAAGATGGTGGGGTGGGTATGTTATACAATTAATTTGACTAGTATCAACATTTTCTTTTAATTTTGAACTGCCTAACACAGTAAAAATATTGTACAGTTTTAAAATATGTTAAAATAATTATTATATATATAATTATTTTTGATACACATTATCATTTTTAAATTCTAAAAAATTACATTAAATTAAGTATAATACAGGGTGATCATTTTTAAGTCGGCACTATTGCTAACTTCTTTATTATTGGAGATACGAAGTCGGTTAAATTAGTAAAGTTGTAGTATTTTTTCCCTAATTAACGTGATGCAAACAGAAAAACAATTATACATCGGGTTTTCGACTTATTGTAAAAAATGTACTTATTTTAAATGGAACACCCTGTAACCGAGTTTGTATCTTTAAGAATAAGGAAAGTAGCAATAGTGCCGACTTAAAAATGACCACCCTATATATTTTAAAATATAGTTTCATTATTACATTACAGAATATAAAATGCGAAAATTATGTGATTTATTTAAGAAAATAGGATAAATCACTGCATAAGTAAGTAAAATAGATCATTTCTTAGTTTTCACAGCCTACTAAGTTTTTCAAGCGACTGAAGGTCGTAGAGTAAACGCCAGTAGTAAAAAAGCCACGCGGTCATCGGTTCTGTCTCACTTATGATTTCCTTTTTGTTGCTTGCACACTATTTAAAAACGAAAAGAAAAGTTGATTGCCGTCTTTATTTGTATGACAGCTGTGTCTTCTTTATAACTGGTTTTTACTTAACCTGGTTTTCTTTAAAAGTTATCTTTGGCCGCCAATGGGCACTTGTATTTGAAATTAAAGCTAGATGTATATGTACTTTCGCTTAAACCGAAAATGATTTTAAACTAATTCATCTAAGGCCAAGTATTTAATGTTTCTTTTTTGAATTGTTCTTATAGTAAATAATAAGTTAAATTTATATTTACTGTGTTAGGTTTCAACACGCGGTACCCAATATGATTATTGTTGTACTTATAATTCTAAATCCAACAAATGTATCCAACACATTTTACAATATTTAAACTAATTATACTAATCTTACTGATTCAATATTACAATAAAGATATGCATTCCCTGGTCGATTAACAGGTCTACTAAGGCTAGGTCGAGAGCTGATTTTTAAGACACCTTATTTATATTAAAAATGTACCATTTCTATCCCTAATTAAATAATGTATCTAAATATTTTTTTTTAAATAAAAATTTAAAAAATTTACTGGAACATACTGTAATGCATGCAATCAAAAAAAAAAAAAAAAAAAGAACTTACACTGCCGAGCAAAAAATTAGTTCACTTTAAAATTGTGATATTTAAAGAATCTCTTTGTAAACCTGTAAATTATTATTCTAATAGGGCTGGGTCTTATGTTTTTTGAGATATTTTATCTGCCAAACTTGTTCATTGTCATGATTTGTCATCCTTTGCGTGCCTGGGATGAGTTAAGACCATGATACAATTAATACAAGGTAGGATTTTGCGCTTGACGTTTATCACGTGATCACTGCCTCAGACGTAGTAATGTGAGAAAATCTGTAACCATACATTTGTATTTGTGTTTTTAACAGTTTGTTTTTCGACTATATTATGACTTTAAAGTTGGTTATGGTATATGGTAATTTGTTTTTAAGTGCTTTAAATAGTAGATTATTAAATATGTCCATTTATGCTAATATTAGGATTTTAAACTGATAAACATCAAATACTATATTCTTATAATACCTGTCTTTTAATTCTAATGACCTATTTCTTTAAAATATTTCCAATATTTAAAAAAATGGCCGAAATTCGCAAACATTGCAGGCTTTCTTAGGGCTTCAATTTAAATATTCCGGGGAAAAACTCACCTCGCTCGTTATTGCGCAGAGCGATCCAATTTGGATTCGCTGTTGATCCTACCTAGTATTTGTTGTATCATGAGTTGGGAACATGTATACCTACAGCAGCTCTAGAACTACCCAGAAGCTAAGAAATTTATTGCTGGAGTAAAAGAACACCAACCGAAGTGTGATACTTTATTTAATTTATAGTATGCCATTTGACTTTTAATCAGTCAGTAATGTAACAAAAAAGAACTTGTTGATTCTTCAATTATATATTTTTAGTTTTAAACAATAAAGTAAATTTATCTGATTTTAAATTTAAATTTGGTGCTGTATCATTTTCAATATAATATTTACTATTAAGTTTTGCTAACAAAAAAACGTACAGTTTCAAAGTAAGCTTAACTTTTGCTCGCCTAAGCACTATGCAATTCTTTACAATATTTTTTACGTTATTAAAATTTTAATAACGATTTTTGTCGAAGAAAATAATTTTTTTCCCTGTGTAAATCCTTTTTGTTGTTACCAATGCTTTGACAAAAACAACGTCATTAACAATTGGTAACCATACCATCAAAAGTACTTTTCGTTTTAAATTATAAGTTTGTCTTAAAAATAGCATTCTCACCAAATATGCTTAGCTGGGTACAAATACATAGCTACACCGCATTTAAATAAATTATATAATACCTATTCTTGCCTATTTCCTTTACTGAACAATAGTCATGCTATCTATACAGTCTATTTTTAATTTCTATTATGTTCACTATTATTTTCTAAATTGACATTTTTGTTAAAGTCCTTTGTTTATTGGTCTAAAAATGGTAAGCAGTTTTTTTAATTCTATATCAAGAAATATGTATTCTTTTTCACCACCTTATATTACATCTCTATACCTAAAAAAAAGGTACTAGTTACTTTTAAAGGCAGTTAAATAATTTCTAATATTTTAAACACTATTTTCATATTTTAACAAAGGAAATCTAATAGGCCCTTAGCCATGTACACCAAAGGTAGCAAATTTTCGGTTTAGATAGATTGGATTTTATTCCTTTTCCCGGAAATTGCAAGATTTTCTGTAAATTCGCATTTTTGTGGAAATGCCCACGAAATTGTTTAAAACACCGCATGGTACGATGACGTAGTTGGAGTGTGCCTACGTCACAAAGATACAAGCTACGACATCCCTCTTCTAATGCTTGTTCCTTTGTTGGCATACTTATTTAACGTGACGCTTTTCATATAAGCACTGGCAACATTGTGGAGTTGATTGAACTCGCAAATTGTGAAATAAATTTTAACCTTATTTACGAAGAATAAATAGACATTTTTGTTAAAATTTTAATTTTTCCGGGTTGGTGACATATTTAACTATTGAATAAAATAGTTTTGTAAAATTTTGGCCAAGAGCCTATGCAGAAATATTTCTAAAGGAAATAGGCCTCTTCTTGTAAATATACTCAGCGTTAGCAGCAGTTTTCATTAGATTTCTTATAAATCAATTTTATCTACTTTGTAAATCCATATTTTAAATCTTAAATATTATCGAATCTTTATTATTACAATTATTAACTCTAAAATTTAAGATGTCACTTGACAAGGGGCACAGATTATGATATGTTTAGAAAGAGTTGTTTTTTTTTAATTTCACTAATTATACTCCTATTACCTAAAGCAGAGAAGGCGATTGTGGCTAGTTCATATAACGTTGATAATTTTATCACATATTATGTCGCCTATTTGAAATCCCAACAAATTAAAATTAGGTTAAATATTTGATCTAACTTTTTGGGTAAACAGCCTCTAGTATTGCTGTTAGTTTTAGGTTTATGATACCAACTTTCTAAAAGTTTAAATGAAAGTGTATTTTTTCAATTTTTTGACACTTTATCAGAACAAAAACTAAGTATCTGCTATTAAGTGTAAATTTTAAATTTTTAGCTTTTAATATAAAATAGTATATTTATTATTCAGCTAAATCTTGTTAAAGGATTTGTAAAAATTGTTAATACAAAAATTGTGTGGTTTAATAAATAATAAACAAGGATTAAAATAAATATCTCTCCCATTTATTTACAAGAAACCTAATTACTGTGTGTCCTACAGCGGCCATGTTGGATCTATTTTGACAGCCTCTTAGATGGGTCTATAGTCACTTTTGAAGAGTATTATGAAAAAATCCCGACTTTGGGCAAGATAATACCATGAAATGCCGCTAAGCCGGGGAAATTTAAAAGCAAATAATCAAAGATCCCGTGTATTTAAAATGGGAAATCTTCACACACTGTGGTCAAGTACTAAGTATAAATTATAAAGGCTAAAACTTTGGGCAAATTTTTTGATGGTATTTTCGAAAACAATCAGAATTGGAGCCAAAAGCAAAATTAGCCGCAAAAAACACCCCAATGAATACCTTAAACCAGGGTTTTTATAGCAGGATTCGAATTGTTTTCTTAATTTTATAGTAAACCACACAATTTTGTATCAATTATTTTTTTTGCAAAAGCTATAATACCAGAGATATAAGCCCTGATTTACTCTCCGAGAATAAATTGGAATTGAAATACATTATAAAATGATAGGCAGAACATCTTTACTTACATTTACTGACCACTTTTTTTTCATAAAATATGATATACAATATTTAAACTTAGTTGAAACCTATGGTAATATTAAGAGGCATGCCTTCTAGAATTTATTTTTTTAACGTGTCGGGATTAGCGACTTAAAAACAAACTGACATAATTGTTTCCCTTTTAAGAACTTATGACCACATACAAATTCGATTAATATATAAAACAGAGTTACAAGACGACATCTAAAGGTCGGATTGCATAATATATAACAGGTATTTATAATTTTTATAATTAGTTAAGCTGATATGTTTCATGTAGTCCCCAAAATGCCTGGATCACCAGCCAATCTACACTGTGACCCGCACCCATCTTACCGAGACTCGTGCTCTCTTGTATACGTCACGAGCCGCTTGAACATGTCTTTAGACATGCGTATTTGGACGGAAATTTAACGCAGAACGGGTACTTTTTCTTTAGTTGCCAGATTTTATTAAATTTATGTTCTACACAATGTTTTGACACAATGTCTCCAAAAGGAGCGAAAAAATGCCACTATCTGAGGCTAAAATGTAAAATTTAAACCAACTTACCTTAGTCCAAAAGGAGATGATTTCGGAGATACAGGGTGTTAAAAATGTATTCTAGTTTTAGCTTTTTATAAATAATTTAGCTTATAATAGGTTATTCTCACAATATTCAATAAATAACTTGTTCGAGTCACTTAGTATGTAAAATGTAGAAAAACTTCTTATTCTTTATCATATTTACCATAAAAAGGTATATCTAGTAAAGGCTGATTTAAGGAGCCGTTTATGAGATATCGGATTTAAAAAAATCACTTTCTGTATAGCCATCATGTCAAAAACGGCTACTTTAATTTTTATGTAAAATATGTTAAAGAAGAAGAATTTTTATTTAAATGTTTCATATAGAATGGCTAAAAAGGTATTTCTGGTTTAGTTTGTACAAGATACCGCAGGTGGCATTTTTAAGGGCAAGGGTTAACAAAAAAAATGATGGCAGATTCTTATTTCTCACCTCCCAAAACGTTCTTTAGCCGAATATTGTTACAAAAACCTATTTTTTATACCTATACCTTATACCTATAAAATAACTAAATTCAGAATAAATGTTTAAATGTATCTCCGAAATCGTCCACTTTTGGACCAAGGTAAGTTAGATTAGATAGTCATGTTTTAGCTTTTTTTCCTTACCTTTTAACACACCATGTATTTTAAAAATGTTTATAATAAATTATCTTTTAACTTTATAAGAGCTATTATACACTAAGAAAATTCTAGGGGAGTTATTTGCAAAATTTTAATGAAAATCTTTAGATGATTTTTTTACAATGAAAATATTGGTTTTAGTACTAAATTTGAGTAAAACTATTCAAATTTTTGATATTCATAAAATCAGATAATTTATAGAAGTGAAAGGCTTTTTGGCTTCTGATCAGTGAATACGATCGTTAAATGCTATAGAGCTTTTGACGTATATAAAAGCTGTTTGATTTAATAAAATGAATTGTAATCATTAAGCAATATCTTACAAATTTCATCCAATAAAATTTTTAAAAATCTGACTCTAAAGAAAAAAAGCAATCCGTGTTTATCTGCATTTTAGCCTCCCAAGGACTGAATCACTAGGATTATTAAACTAATTGACTTTTCCAATCTAATAAACAACACAGTAACTGTATTTAGCAATTTAAATCCTTGGAGAGGCTGGATAAATATACACCTATGATAGTAATAGATAACATATCACATAAAATTCACACGAAAAGCACTACGACACTATTTTTGAATATAAACTACATAATACATAAGTATACCAATTTTTTTAACTTCACAGCACTATTAACATGTTATTGGAATTAACATATTGATAATCTTTTTTCTAATGTACTAAAATCACGGCTTGGCAGGGCGGCGAGCTTTTGAAAAATTATTAAGATATTCTTTTTTTGGTTTATTAAAATTTAAATTATAATTTAAATCATTTTTTTCAAAATTCTAACACAACTTAGATCACCTAAAAGGGCTTTGAGAAATAGAAGATTGTTTTAAATGTGTCAGTTAGTTTTTTACTTAATACATTTAAATACAGATTCATTTTTTTACAATATAAGAAATGTTGGACCCCTTTTGTTAAGACCAATTTCGGTTAACGTAATATTAACAAAATATTATTTAGCTTTTTTTTAGAATAAAGATATTATTAAAAATTTTAAAAACATTTAACTTTTTATATATTATGGAGAACTATTTTGCCCTTGCATATTACATATAATAAAAGTAAAGATTACTTTAAAAGAAACAAAATAAGAAAGTAATCTTTACTTTTATTATATATATAAAGTTTAATGTTTCTAAACTTATTTATTGGGAAGAGAAGCCAAATATTATTTTGTTTGTTCCAGAAAACAAATAAACTATAAAACAAGTATGATAATGTAAATCATATTTTAAAAAATTATGTTGTAATATTACATATCAATATATGACTCGCATTTTTTTTAAACATATCTTTGTCAAAAAATATACAAATTATTTTATATTGTTATGTATGCACATATAAATAAAATCTTTTAAATGGCTAGAAAGAAATAATATATTAAATTATTACAGTTTTGTTTATGGTTTAAACCAACTAATTATTAGATGCAAATCAAAATATTAGTTATAGCAATTTCTTAAAAGTTTCTATTGCGGCCAAAGAAAAATTGCTAAAAAAATTTGGCCAATTTTACTAAATACAAATTAATATTTTTTCCGTAATATAATTTTTGGTACGCAGTATTTTAAAAATAAGATTGTTTTTGCCCTAATTAGCTACAAATTTAATTGCCTTAGTTTGTAAGTTATAATATAACATTTTGCAAAAAAGACACATAGAATTTTCCAGCAATACAATGTTTTGATATCCAATAAAAATATAAAACTTCTCAAATTGTTTTAAACGAAAAAAGAAAAAGATATATATAAAATTAACTTTGCTATAACAAATTTAATGATTTAAGACACCTGGCGATGAATAAAGGGGCTCCGCTTATTGGTGATATGACTAAAACAAGCTCTATTTTAATCAGCAATTCTGTTTGGAGCTATTGATGTAAAGATATGTTTTTCTTGGGTAGTATTACGGCAACTTGCATTCGTTATACGGGTAGTATAAATAAAAATGAGTAAAAGGCACTTTTTTAAAAATATACTGAAATTTAGCCAAAAGGGTATTTTTATATTAATATTAGGTTATGCAGGTCTCTTAGGTGAACAAAATTAGTCATTCTTGAACTAAAAAGATAAGTATTTTTAGAAATCTTAAGATTACGTATATACCACGCTAAAAATTCTAAAAATCAATTCCAATAACATCCTAATAATGGTTTTAAATGCCAATAAATTAGCACTAAGAAGGATATTTGACTGATGGTTGTTAGTAATTGTAAAAAATTACAAAATCATATAAAAATAATTGTTAAGGCTCTAAAACTTAGTTTTCCTTTACGTTTATACTAATTAAATTAATATTAATTAGGTAATATATTAGGTTCTTCTACCTACATTTAAACTTTGGTTAAGCAACTTATGTACCCATATTTGTTAAACATTTATTAAACAGTATTATTTCAATTCGTATAGTTTTTTTAATTGACTGTTTATTCTGGAGGCTTGTGCTATTAAGTTAAATCTTTTTATAAGTATTTTCAAAAATAGTTTCTTTTTTGTGCTCAGTTTAACATTTTATACGGATACATAAGTCTTTTTAAGGTACAGAAACATATTCTAACCGATTCTAAACTTAGATCTATCTATCTACTTATATTTTTTTCTACTTATAAACTTCATGCATTTTTTATTTGCAAGATAACAAATGCTTGGTTTTATTACTACTAAGGTTATACTAACTATTTTTTATAATTTAAGCAAAAAGCTCTTTAAATATTTTATTATTTTATCAAAAAATTAGAAATAATGTATAAGTTTAATTATATGCTTGATATTTTTGAATCACTGGTTGAAAGGAAATAGAATAAATAGTGATTTAAGGATAGTATTTTTTTATAGTTTAGTATATAGAAAAGTCACTTTTAAAGTTACATTTAGATTGATATGTTTTTTAGTGGACATGCATGCCTTTAGAAACTAAAATAAATTTTATTATTATAGCAAAAGAAAAAGCATACAATTACTCACAAATGAAAAATTGCAGAAAATATATATATTTTTCAAAGTATAGTAAAAAACGTCTATCTTTTATGACTATTTAAAATCATTAGGATCTTCGGTTTGGTATAAATAAACTAGAATATAAGGGACACTTGGGTAAATTACAATTTACACCTTATTTAACCTAATTTACAGTTTTATCAAAAATTTAATAAGGCACAGGTCACATTCCATATTTTTTGACCTCTGTCTACCTTTTTATGTTTTTAATTATTATACATATTTCTTTTTTTTTAATTATAACTACTTGAAGTATAGAAAACTTTTAAACTAATTTAAAGGAAATGTATTTAAGTGAAAAAATACAAAAACAACTTTAAAGACTGTCATTTTCTTCTTATAATTGAGCACTTTGACAATTTCAGTCGTTTTTATGTCCAGATATTTATGTGTTTTTATAAAAATAATTACTATACATACAATTTCACTGTACATAGACAAAAGGGTTCTGATAGTTTAATTAGTATTTTACTTTGGAAAGAAGTGTGTCGGTTAAAATGTAATTGTAACACCTTCATAATAATCGAACCTATGATACCCTTTTTAGTCTAAGTTTTGTTGCAAATTATTTCATGACAAGATTCCAATACCTTACAAAAACAAATATAAATTATTGATTTGTTCAGTTTTAAAGAATATAATATGTAAATAATGGTATTGTAGATTTTTATTTTACATAAAAACATGGGTTATATCGCATTGTTGTATATGAACTAAAATTAACTATAGTGCTTATTTAATGTACAGTGATTTTTTGGTAAAACCCAAGCTGTATCATTGATATGCTGATATTAATTAGTAATCGAAAAAGTATAATTAAAGCAGAAAGAATGTCAAATTTATGGAACTACCCTGTACATATCTAATCATAAGATTTTTAAACATATACATATGTTAAAATTGCTAAAATTATGTTTAGGTGACAATATCTAGAAGATCCTAATGTGCAAGAAAACCTAACAATTTTGAAAGAACATCATTATAGTAGGGTAACAAAGAATTGCTATAAAAATGGACGTTTACATTAAATATTGACAATATTGAATTGTTACCATTTCTAAAGAGTGTACAGTTCTAATATGAATTCTAATTTAGCTTGCCATGCTTAGCTCTTATTGCTAAAGTTAACAAAAAATAAAGTTTAAAAACTCTTTAAGGTACTAAGTACTACAGTTTAAAGAAAGCTCGAGAAAAACTATCTGTTAGTAAAATGTACGGTCAATATTCACAATTCGAATATTAAACGTACTATTCTAGTAATTTAATATTTAATCTAAAACTTAACTTTTAGGGCACCTTTGGTTTAGCTTATCTTCATTTAATATATTAAGATAATAAGAGTAAACGATATCTCCAAAAATCAATTCTTTCTGGTGATGATCGTTACTATCTAAAGAGTCAAGATATTTTTCCTGTTTCGCAAAACTCTAAACAGTTTAACTACAATAGATAACAGATATAGATTAAGATATTTCAGAGTTTTGAGATAATAAAGCTCCCAGTCGTTCAGACACCACTTAGCAGTGTCCGGTCATTATCACTGCCTTCTGTCAAGTACTGAGCGGCATGTAAGAATTAAGATTGTCCATTTTCTTCTCCTTTTGTTCCCTAAAATAAAACAAACAATTTGTTTTAAAAAATGTGTAATTATGTTTTTGTTAAAATATTTAAAATGTTAATGTTAATATTAAATAAAAAATTTAAATGGGCAGCTCCAAATTAAAACGCAGATTTTGGTAAAACACAAATTTTAAAGTATGTCACAATTTTTACTTGGTGTTTTATTATTTCTGTTTAAACATGTTTTAAATCGAAATATAAAAAAATATCTAAATATTATAACATATTTTAATTTAAAAAGTTTTGGGTTATAAATAGAAAACGCGCAAAAAAATGTAAGATATTCTAAAATTACGTTATATCAAAAACTTTTGATTTGAAGCTCCTCAAATAAAAAAAAATATATAGAAATATCTTAGTCTTAAAAATAAGGATAATTTTTTTATTTATATATCTATTTAAGCTGCATATATCTATATAGGCTGCAGAAATTACTTTTTGACTACGTTGGACCTGTGTATAATTCACAGGACATTCTATAAATTACCGGCACCACAGCTCGACAATAATTACGACATATAAGGACAAAAGATAGATAAAAAAGTAAATTAAGGCACATAAAAACGTATATTTTTAGTTACTTTACCCTGTATATTCTCAAACCGAGTAAAAGTGCCGTTTAAAAATTTTAAAATTTTTGGTCGGTTTGCCCTCTGGGACATTCTGTATGTTTTTCATATTGAACAAAAAATATGTAAAAAGATCTCTTTTATTTAAACGTATCTCGCCTATATTAAACCTGGACATTATTAGTGTAAAGACACAATGTCGTTTCGTCAAGAAAAAATTATAAATTGATATAAATATAAAAAAAATAAATAAATAAATAAAAACTTAAAGGTAAAATAAGCTCAGTTTTTAAAACTTAACCACTCTGTATTTTAAAAGATAAGACATTTGAGATCTAAGTTTGTTAAAACTATTTTTTTAAATCATCTAAGGAATCATACTCTTAAAGATCGTCATCTTATTCTCAAACACTCCATATAGTTTAGACCTGGGTAGCTTTCCAGTGACAAAAATTTTTGTGCGTCACGCTCCAGGGCTTGAAGCTCTTGAACTGCTCTAAAAAGTTAGTCACTGGAACGCATCCTTAGACAAGGAGAGAGATACTTTAAGAAATTTTAAAATTTTGTTGTTTTTAACCTTTCTTGGCTTTATAATAATAATATCTTTTTAATATCTTATTCCATTTTAAATTAATAATTTTAAAAATCCATCCTTAATCATAAAAACACGTTTAAAACACAAAAACCAAAAGAGGGGTTGGTGCATGAGGGCAAGGGGAAAGAAAACGGAGTAGCTCAGGTGCATAACACTTTCCGTCACTGGAACGCCATAAAGTAGAACGAAATGCTCCTGAGCTACTCGGGAGCACTCTATTTGCGTCACTGAAAAGCCACTCTGGACAAACAGAAAATATATTTTTTTAATCCAGATATTTCAAAAACGACGGCTTAAATCAACTTTTACCACGTATATCCTTTTAACGTAAAACATGGTGATTAATATGAATTTTTATCCAGAAGTTACATACAGAGTGACTCCCAAAAAGTTGTTTCGTTTTAAATGTGTGCTAGATACTGCGGTTATAATAAAATAGATACTCTCACGCTCCCAAACCCCCTCTAGCCAATTATTAACATGTTAACCCCAGTTATCTTAGCAAAATTAAAAGGTCAACCTCGGAATTTTACTGAATAGGCTGAATACTTGTACATACCCTTATTTTTCTACAAAAATACTTTCCCAAAAATTCCCTATGATATCATGTAAGGAACCTAAAATATGACAGGTCAAAAGTCAAAAAAATATTTTTTTGCGAATATTTTGTTTTCCTTTTCTCCAATCGTATTTATGTTTATTATAACAGTTGTAGAACACAAAATTCTTTACAAATTTGACATGTCATTTGGCATTTTTTTCTGGTCAACGGATCCGATGATAGAGGGCGCGTAAATACCTTATCACGTAATCTATCGTGATCTTTAGTCTAATATGTCATCTTTTAACTTAAGGTATTACTAAATGTCACTAAATCAACTTTGTTGTTTTCATATTTACCAGAAATAATGAAGTAATTACGTAAAATATTTTAATATACTACAGGGTGTTTCAGAAGTATGAGATCAAACTTCAAGGTGAGATTTCTTATGTTATTTTATAAAAAAGTTCCTATAAACATATGTCTGGAGCTGCTTTCTTACTGAGATACAGGGGTTAAAATTTAAGGAAAAATCCGTTTTTTTCTAAATATTTTTAATATGCTTGGGCCGATTAAAATTAAATTTGGTTCATTTATTTAAAGTAATAAGGTGCTTATTTAGCTCTTACGATATTGGTATTATTGGGTCCAGTGGCGCCTCAGTGGTCACCACAACTTATATTATTGAGCAAAAAAGTACGCCATTAACTTTTTTTGACGTTTTTATATATTTTTTTACAATTAGGCAATTATGAATGCAACTTTTTAGTCTGTTATATTTTTTCGTATGTCGCTTTGGTTTCGAGTAAAAAAAATTGAAGCCACTTTAAGTCGTTTTAAAAAGTAGCCAAAAACCGCATAAAATAAAATCTAAAATTTAAAAATAAAGAATATTCATCTTAGTAAATGGGGAAAATGACAATTTGCGATACGATACACGACTACGAATTTATTTTAGGGCAAATAATTGTTTTATTTTAATTTTTGCTTTTAAAATCATGTTGTCTATGGGTACTTTTTAGAAGAAATTAAAGTAGATTTATTATTTTTCTCGAATAACGAATCTTTGTACTTCGGCGCAAAAATTTTCAAGTTCGAGTTAACTTCCCACACCACCTCGTTTCTTGGTAATAGCAAATGTTTGGCAAAGTCTCGATTAAAAACTAAAATTAAGCGACTTGACAACGTTGCAGTTGCAAATTTAAAACATAATGACATTTATCAAGTTTTGCTTTCGGTTGTTGCAGTTAATATTCTATTTTTTAAAGAATTTTTATCAGAAATAATTCACTTTTGAACTGAGGTAAGTTTGGTTAGATCATCATATTAAAGTAAAAGCACTTTTTCCGTACTTTTTAAGCCGGTCCCAGACACTCCGTACTTTGGCGAATAACGAATCTTTGTACTTCGGCGAATAAATTTTCAAGTTCGAGTTAACTTTCCACACCACCTCGTATCTCGGTAGTAGCAAATGTTCGGCAAAGTCTCGATTGAAAACTAAAATTAAGCGACTTGGCAACGTTGTAGTTGCAAATTTAAAACATAATGACATTTCATAATCAAGTTTTGCTTTCGGTTGTTGCAGTTAATATTCTATTTTTTAAAGAATTTTTATGGTTTATGGAATGAATGTTATAAAAAATAAGAAAACAGTTAGTCTACAACCAGTGTTAAGCGTTTAAGTGGTTGCCATCATGGATTTCGTTAAAAATTCAGCCATGAAGCAAATCGTGCGAAGTCAGTTTTGGTTTATCTGCAGTTCAAGTCTAAATAACGAAGAACTTACGCTTTATGGCTATATATAAAGTTTCTCAAAACACTGACTATTATCCTGCTTTGTGTTATTTAGGTTGTCAGACAATGATGCCTAATATTTTTCGTGAAATTTAATAACTAATTAGGTAATTTATGCAAATATTCTTCGCCAAATTGAATCTAGATAAACATTTTTATTTGCTGTTTGACCGAATTGCAACACTGTGCTCCTTAATTTGAATTCCCAATTGTCGATTTTAAAATTGACATAGGTGCGGACGAGCAAACCGTTGTTGCTGTAGCTTTCAAAATTATGTGTATATGTATATGTGTATATATATGTATATATATATATATATATATATATATGTAAATATTAGGGATTGCAGCAAATGATATATATATATATATGTATATATATATATATATATATATATATATATATATATATATATATATATATATATATATATATATATATATATACATTTGCTGCAATCCCCAATATTTACAAGTTTGAATTTATATATATATATATATATATATATATATATATATATATATTGTTAGGTATTTAGATCTATACCTACCAGAGGCAGTATTACCGCTCTACGCGAACGGCTTACATGAAAGAAAAAGTATTAGTATTAGTGAATACCTGCACGTTAGAATGTCTCTTTTCTTTACATTGCCTATGCCATCAATTAAATTACACCCTGTACTTGTCCATGTCCCACTCGAGACGCCACCGTATCGAAATCCATAATCTGGTTGGCCAAATAACAATACGAAATAATTTGGGGTTCATTTCGCCGTGTTGATAATGTCGGACTATTAATTTAAATTTTGTTGGCACATATCATGGATTATAAGGGCAAAACAAAGGTTGTGTAAAATTGACCCTGGTTCATTGCGTCCTCACTTTATGTACATAATAAATTACTTTATCCCTGTTTTCAACGTGACAAACGCCCCGAACAGGTTTAGCTGTCATTGTTATCTTTAAATGCAATTGAATTTTATTTAAAGTGTTTATTTTTGGAAGTAATTATGATATCGACAAAAATCTATACATGTTAGATTTAGAGAGAGTAAATTACAAGACCGTATCAAGTATCTTTTTTTAAATAATCTTAAAAGTGGAACATAAACCCATATCAAATATTTCGGATCATCTAAATAACATTACACAAATGGGCAATGTAAGGAAAAGAGATAATCTAACGTAAATACCGACATGTAAACTTTTCATATTGGGTGATTTATACAGGGTAAGTCATCGATAGAGCAAAGTAGATTTATACGAAAACAGTAAAAATGTTTAACAGGATTTTTTTAGTGATACGTAACACAAAGTATTGCATATTTCTAAAATATTTTGGTGTGTACAGGGTGCCCCAAAAATTATAGCGAACAAAAATTGATTTTTAAACGGAACGACCTATATTTTATTACATATTTTGAGTATTCATAAAATTCTTAGCATCTTGGCTATTCATATTCCTATACCTAAAGTTAATAGTTTGGGAGTTATAAACAATTGAAAATCGGAATTTTTATCTTTGACCATTTACTGAGCAAAAACAGTTCAAGATGCAGCAAAATGGTTTTCACTTTCCTGTCTTAACTTTTAAGGGCCACCCAATGGTAATAAAAAATGAAGGTCAATTGAAGGTTGAAAAGGTGAATTTTTAAACTTAGTTAATCTTCACTTTTTGCTACCATTAGAAAGCCCTTAAAAAGTTAAGATAGGAAAGTGAAAGCCATTCTTGCTGCATCTTGAAGTGTTTTTGCTCAGTAAATGGTCAAAGATAAAATTTTATGTAGACTCAAAATATGTAATAAAATATAGGTCGTTCCGTTTAAAAATCAATTTTTGTTCGCTATATTTTAGAGACACTTGTACACACCAAAATATTTTAGAAATATACTAATACTTTGTGTTACATATCACTAAAAAATCCTGTTACAAATGTTTACCGTTTTCGTATAAATCTACTTTGTCTATCGATGACTCACCCTGTACATATATCCTTTATTGTTGCTTACTAGCTGATACCCTTATCTATTGATTATACAGCAGTATACCACATTATATTGACTTTAATATGATTACAGGAGTAAAAAAAACTTGTTTTGCACCACCCTTTCACAAAAAAAAATATATTTAGTAAAGGAATCCTGAATTTCTATTTTTTTATCATAAATTTTATCAAATTTAATCAATAAATCTCAAATTTTGCACAGCTCTCATATATATATATATATATATATATATATTATATATATATATATATATAATATATATATATATATATATATATATATATATATATATATATATATATATATATATATATATATATATATATATATATATATATATATATAAAATAAAATAATTTTAAATATTTTTGAAAATTCGCTGCTTTAAGCCAAGTTCTTAAAAAACTGTTAATGCATAATGTAAAAAATTTACATTTTTTTTTACTTTAATTGTTTAACTCTAAATTAATAATAAAAATAATAAATAAAAAAAAAATAGTGAAATTTAATTCTTTACAACATTTACTTTTACAATTTTGTTCTCTTTTTAAAAATACTTTACTCTTGGTCATTTTTCATATTTTTAGTTATAACTCGCCCTGTATATTATATATCGGAGTAAAATTTAGTATTTATAAATTTTGGATCATGCGACCAGTTTTCCCAAAAAGGACGTTTAAAAATTCCAAAATTTTTGGTTTATTTGTCCTATCCTGGGACACACTGTATATGTATAAAGAGTTTTGGTAAGATTTTTACAGCAAGTTTAATTAATCGAATTGGGTAATTATGACAACAATAACAAAAAAATGTTTTTGACTTTTAAGTAATTCAAAAGCTACGTTTACTTTTCCTAACTTGAGTACTTAATTTAAATATTAAGATATTCGTGATTAGAAATGTTAAAAATCTATCTTAAAACTTTTTAAAAGTTAGTTAGTAAAACTTAACTTAAAATTTCTCTTTATCTTTTACTGAAGTTTTAAAATGTCAAAACAGAGACATACTAAAGAAAAATTTAATGTTTCACATTTAAGGCTTTATTAGAAAAATTGCCAGTTGGTATTATTTTTAAATGTTTTTCATTTACTTATCAACTCAAAGATGTTTTTAAGGAAATATGCTGGAGTTTGGATTCTTCATAATAATTTTAAAACAGCCTTATATTTTGGACAGAAAACAAAAAATTTAAAAAATTAAAAAATAGAAGGTAACAATTTCTTTCCAAAGTGGAAAGTAACTTAAAGCTTCTAAATATAATAAGTTTTCTTAGTATTGCTTATAATATTTTTGTATATTTCTGTAGTCGTATAGTAGTACAATTTTTAAATTTGTGTGATTAGAAAAATTATCCTTATTTTTAAATAATATTAAATAAATTAAATTGTTAATATGCTGTTATTAAGTAACTAACTACAATTGGTATTACCACTGGTGTTGATCTTTTAATTTTAAATTTGAATCTCTCAGTAGAATTTCTTTTTCTTTTTGTTTTTTCTGACGAGTTTACATATTTGTTGGGTTTGTCAAATATCTTAAATATGGTAAGCGGGCTTAATTAGCTATACAGGGTGTAACTAAATAAGTGTAAAACATTTAAGGAGGTGATTCCTCATTGAAAAATATGAAAAAAGTTCCTATAAACATGGGTCCGAAAATGCATACTTTCCAAGATACAGGGTGTTAAACTTTTTAAATAAAATAGGTTTTTGTAATTATCTTGAATACCCTGTAACCAATTTTCTTGAAAGTTTTCAGTGCTATTTCTAGTAATAAGGGCCAAAGTTAGGCATAATTAAATTAAAATTATTAAGTCCAGTGGCGTCTCACGGGACATCTTATCGAAAATAATTGTAAAAAATGTACGCGACTGACTTTTTGTAACTTTTTAATTTTTTTAGAATAAGCAACTGAAAATACAACTTTTTATCTCTTGAAATTTTTTGTGTCTTGCTTCGTTTTCGAAGAAAAGAAATAAAAACCACTTTATTGCATGTTTCTTGGGACGGAATTTTTGAATTTTGACGATTTACTGAGCAAAAACAGTTAAAGATAGAGCAAAATTAATTTTACTTTCCTATCTTAACTTTTTAAGGACTATCTAATGACATTAAAAAGTGAAGGTCAACTCGAAGATTAAAAGAAGGTGAATGTTGAACCTAAATGTTGGACACCCTGTATCTTAGAAACTATGCATTTTCGGACCTATGTTTATAGGAACTTTATTTTCAACCCCTAAAATTTATTTCCAATGTAACTTTTGTCTTATTATTTGTTTACCATTTAAAAATTTATTTTATTTAAAAAGTTTAACACCCTGTATCTTGGAAAGTATGCATTTTCGGACCCATGTTTATAGGAACTTTTTTCATATTTTTAATGAGGAATCACCTCCTTAAATGTTTTACACTTATTTAGTTACACCCTGTATAAAAAATATAAAATGGGGAAAAAAATATTAATTTAGATTTGTATCACAAAAAAAATTAAATTTGGTTTTTGTAACATTTCTATTTATTGCCTACTCTCTGAATTAGCTATAGAATAAATTCAAATTGCAAATGTGCTCAGAAACTTATTATAAAACTTTATTTTAACGGTGTATGTTTGAGGTTGTCACGATGTCTATTACACGATTACTAAGTTTACACGCGCGCTTTAATACGCATTAGCCAAGTGTGAATTTAAATGAAACGCATGTGTAATTATTGTTTTGGTAAAAAATATTTTTAGGGTAACGCGAATTACGACTTTTAAAACGATTTAGTAGTGTTTATACCTTGGTTTAATTTAAATTCGCATTTGGCTAATGTGCATTAAAGCGCTCGTGTTAACTTATACTCTATTTTTTTGCAAGAGATAGTAATAAAAATGTCTCGGGACGGTTAGAAGGTTGTAAACCATAGGCGCACCAGTCTCTGTGCAAAGAACAGGTAGAAATACACCGAATTGCGTTAAATAAGGATTATAAATTTTATATATATTTTAGTATCTTTCCGTATGTGCAACTGAGTGGTTATAAATTGTTAGAGTATTGTTCAAAGTATTACAGTATTGTAAAAATGGCTTCTCCGCAGAAACGCGCATGTCTCGGCCATTTAACTGAAAAGCAGATTGTTAAAAACGTATTCGATTATACAGGGTGCGGCAGAATGGACTCCCACATTTGGGTAGCAAATAAAAAGTCTACTATAAAATATGAAGCTAAACTTTTATTATTTTCAAAAAGAGCACACTTTAAGGTTTTTTTTAACTATGTTTTCAAAATTATTTCGTGTAAGTGACGGCCGTTAGCAGCGACACACATGCGAAGGCGTTCCTAGAAGTTCCGCATCACTTTTATCACCATGTCTTGAGGAACAGCAGCAGTTTCATCTCGGATCGCTGTCTTGATTTAGGAAAGTCAAGAACCAGTTGCCCTTAAGTTAGCAACCCATTTAAAAATTGTTTTCCGGTCTGGAACAGAGGCATTCGGAGGAAGCGCGTACAAAATACTCTTCGACGCGGTGACACATTCGTCATTTTTGAATAATAGCTCAATAACAAATCCACGTTGGTCACCAGACCAAGACATAGCGCCTAGTAACAAACCTTATCAATCGCCCAAGCGAATGTGACTATCCCCACCAATGTCCAACTCCCATTACCGATGTTCTAGCCTGATGAAATATGGGAGTCCATTCTGCCGCACCCTGTATTAGAAATGATCAAAACTCTAATTTAAGTGTGGACGATTGTGTTCAAAAATGTGCGTTGATGACTGGGGTGGAAAAAGCAACAATTTACAGAATTTTTAAACAAGAAAAGAGGGAGGTATAATTCCACCAAAAAAGCGATGGGCACAAGTGAAAGGTGAAGTAGCCAGAAATAATACTACGTTTAAACTAGTAGATATAAAAACAACTATTTCAAATTGCCATATCTAATGCTTCCCCGGAAAACTGGAAGAAATGTGTCGAACATGTATTACAAGTAGAAAATAAAATGTGGTCTTTGGATATAATAGTAGATACAACTGTTGAACCTCTAATTATTATACAAGTAGACTCATATATGACTCAAGTAGTGATAGTATGTCAGATAGGGAAGAATGTGAATAACTAGATGTAGATTATGTAGCATATTTAATTAGGTATAGATTATATTTTAAATAATTATTTTTTGACTATGCATTTTTAATGTGTATTATTAAAATGGTTATTATTAACTATAATTATACCAATTGTACAATATTGATATACTATAAATTAAAAAAAAAAAATTACACATATAAAGGAACAAGATTTTCATTTTACCTAAACTGTTTAAAAAGGGTAAGTTCCCAAAAATAAACTCAAGCGCACCGCCACTGTCAAGGTTTTTATCACATTATTCCCACCTAAATACAGGTAAACATCTGTTATTCCTTTGTATTTAACCCAAGAGGTTGACGAATATTAGAACGGAGTCTGCCGGCCTAAAATTATAATGCCTTATCAGTACATTACAGGTAGAATTGAAGAAAAATATTTATACTCAGACTAACACAGAAAGCGAATTGCCATAAAATTAAATGATTTATTACTCTCTCTTGCAACGAAACAGGGTATAGTATATGACGTGATTTTTAACACTATCTCCAAAAATATTCATAAAAAATATAATTTATACTATGACAAGTTTTAATACCAATTCTTAAGTTCTTTGCAACCTGTTACCTGCCAAAGCCATAAAAATTTGATCTGAGACAATCATTTTTATCCCGGATAAAAACGATCATCAATTTTTTTTTTAATCAATTGAACGATAATTAATTATTTTAACGTATAATAGTTATTTGTATTATTTTTTTCTTAAAGTATTATCTAAATAAAATAATAATTTTAAAATAGGACAAAGAAAATAAAAGGTGCAGAAAAAAGTATACATAAATGTGACTGCACAATACCAGTGGTAATAGTGCTGAAAAAAATACAACTACTGTTTATACAACATTCATACACATAATACGACAGTTGTGTTGTGTGTCATCAGCCTGTTTTCAAATGTTGCAAGTTATATGTATGATTACAGAGTCCGTATATAAAGGGACATTTCGCCATATTGGTAATAATTTTGTTAACGTCACTAATAATCATTTTCGGCCATGTTATTAAATAAGATCTTCAGGGTTTTTTACTCTAAGAGACTGGAACACTGCCTTCAGTGTTCAGAGCAAAGATCCCTGAAAATGCCTTGCGCACTCGAAGGCGAAACGTCGGTAAACGATTTTAATTTGACGTGATCCAAACCCAACAACCAAGATTCATCAGTTGACCAAGGCCGTGAAACCTTTCTGGTCTATGTTAAAGTTTATGTTAACTTCAACTTTAATTTGATTTCGTTTCTCCTTTGTTTAAATTTAATTCCTTATTTTAAGTTTTCTTTTAGATTCCACAAGAAAAATATATTCCTGATAACTATTTTCCCTTTTTCAATACGAAAAAAGTCCTAGTTTAGTACAGCATTTCAATTTTTGGTGATATGTCAGCTTAATGAAAAATCTTTCAACCAGATACATTTAAAAACAGACTGACTACAAACAACCATGAATCAACTTAACAGGGGACCGACCTCTGCAGCCATCGCCATTTTGTTCTTGGCATACTCGATTCGGATGGGGCCACGATCCGAAGAAAGCAGAAAGGAACCCTGCAGCTGGGCCATGACGCGTGTGGCTCCCCTATGTCCCGGTACTCGACGAAGGCGACCGGAGAGGAGCCTGCCGAGCCAGTGGTGCCGTTGACCCCCTGCTTGTTGGCGTACACGCGTAGGCGGCAGAAGCCGGGGAAGCTGTGCAAGAAAGACCGGTGCTCAGCTGCGTGGTGAATGGTGCTCTTTTTGCGCTCGAGTTTGCACTTTGAGAAAATGCGTTTACTTTTAAAAATTTAATTTATTTTAACATAGACAGGGCTTTCCCGAATGTCGCGCACAAAGTTTAATGGAACATTTAATATATACAGGGTGTCCAGTAACTCAACCGATAAACCTTAGGGGTGATTCTACAATGAAAATTATAGAATCACCCCCTAAGGTTTATCGGTTGAGTTACTGACACCCTGTATATATATATATATATATATATATATATATATATATATATATATATATATATATAAAGTGAATTAAGCATTAAACATTAATAAAAGGTAAAGTTCTTTGGGCATATGGCTCATCAATGACTTTAAAAATAAATAAATAAAAAATACCCTGTAAGAATTCGGCTACTATGGTTGGTTCTTTAAGCAGCAATATATATATATATTTATTTACGAGAAAACGGTACAGTGCGTCCAATCTAACTTGTCCACATTTTAAATGGCTATAACTTTTTATTTCTTAACTTTAAAAGATGATTCAAAAACCAAAGTGTTTAGAGAATTAGTAAGTTTTTTTTTCTGTTATGAAGATTTTACAAAACAATTTTATTAACAGAATATATTGACATACCTAACTTTTTTAAAGAGCTTTACAAAAATACCACATTTTATATAAAAATCTGTAATACCTTAGGAAATATAACCATTTAAATCTGAAAAATATTATATTTAATTTTCACTATACCTACCTATAGGACTAAGCTTAGAGTGTAGATAGAGTGAAAATTAATATATTTCAGATTTAAATGGTCATATTTCCGAAACTGTTAAAGATATATATATATATATATATATATATATATATATATATATATATATATATATATAATAAATGTGATATTTTTGTGAAGCTTTCTTTAAAATACCTTTTAATGGTGGTATAATATACAGGGTGTCCCATTAAAAAAGTAAGTTATGTCAATATATTCTGATGATGAATTTGTTTTGTATCATTTTTGAAAGTTAAGAAATAAAAAGTCAGGACATCAGATTTGTTCCAAACTAAATAGGAATTTAAAAAGATATATATATTTTAGAAATATGCAGTGGCGTACCAATTGTTATTTAAATATTTTCCTTATACCCCACATAAAAGACACTGGCAAAATTTTTTTATGCCAAAAAATGTCTCCTAATGCAAAGAGGGCGCCACCTAATTTTTTTTATTTCTAAATTGGTATAAAAGTTATAGACGTTTGGGACATATATTCATAAGGAGTTTTTTTCTTAATTTTCGTAACAGAATCACCCCTTTAAGTTTGTTGGTGTAGTTACTGGACACCCTGTACATATAAAAATATAAAAAAAGTTTTTATAAACATGGGTTGGCAAATGCATTATTTCCAAGATAAAGCTTTATAAACAATTAGTTTTTTTATTAATATCCCTTATCCAAGTTTAAAAAACTTGTGGTGGTGTTTTTAGCAGTAGCAGGCTAATTTAGCTTTGATTACATTTATTTATTCTAGTAGCGTCTTGAGCAACTATGTGCAATATTAATATTTTCTCAAAAAGTAGGCTAGTAAAAACATTCTTGTTTTTAAGTATTTTTCTTATATTGTGTAAACCGTAATGTTATTTAAATTACCTATTGTTGATGTTGTTACATATTGTTTAATAAAAACGTACTAAAAATAATCTTCCTATACAATTAATTTGTTTTTTTAACCAAGCAACCAAAAACATTAGAAAACGAAAATGCGGTATTTCTACTTGCTTAATTAAAACAAAATATAATTTGCACAAAAGGTAGTAGCATACATTTATATCAAAAATATTCGTTTAGGCTTCATAAGTCCTTAAATTTAATAAATTTAATTAAGTTAAGGTAAATACGTACTTGCTGATATAAATAGCACTGCAAAATTTAATTAAAATCAGGTCAATTATGATTGATCAATTAATACAAAAAAACTTTAAACGTTTAATATCCTTTATCGTGGGAACAATGTATTTCCAGACCTATGATTATAGCCGTAATTTTTGTGCACTGTATTTTGTAACATCCTATATATTCGATATTAACATTTAACATTTAAAAATATATATCGCTGTTTGATTTTTCATAATTTTGGGTAATATAATGCAACATTTGTTGTATTTTTAAGCTGATTCTAAATATGAATTTATTTTATTAAGCTTTACACAAATAAAACAATCAAACAAATCCAACTTTAAACATTTATAGTAATTTTTTCGATTATACAAAGATAAATGTGGTTTGTTTATTTTTTTTTTTAATATTTTAGACTATTAAATATTTTTCAAATATTTATTTAAAATAATTGTTATTAAACAGAATTTCACCAAAAAACTTTGTTTTTTTATTATATTCATAAAATTTACCTTTTAAAAAAATGTTTGAAAAGCCCCTATAAAAAAAGGAGCAAAATTCAATTGCTTTCACACCCTTCTCTTACTCGTATAAATTGTGTATAATTTTAGATTTTTTGTCGTATTTTTCTAAATTAAGTACAGTTGTTTACCTGTGTTAAGTTAAAATTATTAGGTTACACAGAAATAAAAAGATATGATCTTGCGCGAGGTGGGCGGAGCTTCGCTGTGCTTTTGCTACGTCATCTGGTTGACGAATTTTAGGTTAAACGTGGTTTAAACGTGCGGATGAAAGTGCGATTTGTTGAGAGATTTGTGTATTTCAAACGGTTTAATCTGGTTTTATAAATATTTTTTCCAAAATGCGTTGTTCAGTGGCGATATGTAATACAAATAATCAAAACAAAAGTTACAAGGACATAATGTTCTTTAGTTAGAACTAACTTTATTTTTAATAATTCAGCAAAATTTTAAATAAAAAATTAAATGAGCATCCGTTGCATCGAGACAATGTTTACATAAAAGATTAGCAGAGGTACAGTGTAGTATCCTGTATTTTTTATGTCAATGTTTCACACATTTTTACGTTACCGCATATAACTATATTTAAGTAAAAACACGTAAAACCAGGTAAATCACGTAAAGGTGTAAAACACGAAAAGAATATGTTGCTAAATAAAAATATTAAGTTCATTTATATTACATTTTAGATATGAATTCTTATTCAAATCTAAACTTTTTATTTACATTTGGTAAAATAATAAAACTAAAATCAACTTTTTGATCCCTTTTCAAATTTTTTGTAGTTTTGGAGCCCCTCTACAAAGCAAAACAAACTTCTCAATGTGAATCTTTTTTTAAGAAGCAAGAGCAGTTGTATACACGACTTTCTTGAGCATTTAAATTTTTGTTCCATTTGTCCCATTGTAAAGTCCATCCGTGTATCTACGTATGTACTGTAGACTTACAATTTGATTTTATGGTTAATTTCAATGAATTACTATGAAGTAATTGTAGTAGTCATAATGTTATGTGTTTAGTTGATTGTATATATATTTTTTAAATAAAATTATTGAAAGCCTTCTTTTAGTGTAACTTTTATTTTTAAGAATTCAAAAAATAAAAAATATGGTAAATTTTTACAACTCAATAGCAAACAGAATCACTCGTTATAACATATAACATAAAAATTTAAAGAAAAAGTTTTTCTTGTCAATGAACGAGTTTGCATATTTGAATAATATTTTTAGTACTAAACATTTTTTCTTTAAAATATTTTTCAATATTGTCAAAAATAACAGTACTTTTCTCCTGAAGAAAATTCATATTTTTTGAGATACCTCGTATACCACTCAAAAAAATTCATAATTGTTGCTTGCATTTAGGTTTGCAGAACTTTTTATGGGGAATAATTTTTTTTCGTAAAATTAATAATAAAAAGTTGCCCATATGTATGTACACAACTTAGGCGCGGACACACTGTATATTAGAATTATTAATTTTCTATACTTTCCTTCAGTTTTTCCCAATATTTATTTATTGTATGATAGTTAATAGACTGATAGTTTGATGAATGTTCCATCCAACAGTCGGTAAACATTTTTCTCCTAAGAATGTAAATATAATTTAACATTCAACAAAAAGTTTTATTTTAAACAGAAACGAGAAATTAGAAGTACACATTAACGACTTTAATCTATAAAGAAAAAGAAATAACTAATCTCTATAATATACCAACTAAAAATAAATTAAACAGTGTTAGAATCCAACATCACCGACGAAAGATATGTATTACTGTTGCGTAAATAAAAATTCGTCACCACATGACGTCACTGCGCGAACCAGACAAATTTAAGCTCGCTATAAATCATATCTTCTTTATCTTTATATCATGTATGTACTAGTCCTCTAGAGCGAATTTGTTGTCAAATTTCCAAATAAAAATAATGTTCTTTATACAGACATATACAAATAAATTTAAGTCACATTGACGTCAATAAACTTTGGTAGTTTAAAATGCATCGAACGTAAAACAATAGGACCTTTTTTTATTAGATAAATTTTTATTTTGTTCAAAAACAAGATTGCTTTTGGAATCTGGAGAAGAACAAATCGATCAAAACGCTACAGCGTAGTTGGAGCGTTAAAAAAACAAGTATAAATTTCTTGTTAGCAATTTAGTGCTGAGTTAATTAAAAATTAAATTAATATACACTGTAAATTTTTAAAATATTACTTTTAATTATGGAATCTATATTTTAATCTCCGAGGAAATTATGTTTATTTATAATTTTACTAAATACAAGTAACTACAAATTTTAATAAAATTTTACGACATATTTTGTTAAGAATTGTTGAATTATGATATTATTATTTTTCGTATTTTATAAAGGCTTCAACATATTATATTTTATTTTCCACACTGAAATTAATAAATAATTCAAAACCAGTGATTTTGTCTTAAAAGATATAATATGTGATTTAAATATGTTCTTTTTATAAATTTTATTTTTATCAATTTAACGTTGACAGAATAAAATTTGTTTGTATACAGGGTGTCCCCCATTTTGGTTGTCCCTTATGGGAAACTTGGAAACCATAAGAGATATTGAAAATCTGATACCCCATCCTCGAGCTCTTTTTGGAGAAAACATTTATGGTAAAAACAGATCATCGCTATCATGCGAAGCGTTTCAGAGATACAGGGTGATTCTCGATTTTTCACTTTTGAAAAGGCCCTGTAGCTTTGTTGTTATTACAGATACGAGAAACTAATTGCACATTATAAAGACACTTTTTTCCGTAAGAATCCAGTGGCGTAGCACAAAATTTTGAGCTGTATTTTGACATATGATTAAACATGTTTTTTTATTAGGGACACCCTATAAATGATTAGGTAATTAAATTGCTTGTTTTTCTGATTAAATAATATATCATAGTAGGTGGTTTAATAAATTTTTACGTCAAATATTGGAAAAAATTACTGATTTTAATGACGCACATTGCGGCTTCTATCTGCTTTTTAGAATTGTTTTATATTTTTCTTTAAAAACAATACTGCCATCCCTCAACTCGGAACATTTCCGTAGAAAAAAAAACAAAAGGTAATTAATTAAAATTTTTATTATATTTTTTTCTGCAAGTATCTCCTACTAAAAGGATGACAGTGGTGGATGATAATATATATGATAAGGAAGAATATTATTATATATATATATATATATATATATATATATATATATATATATATATAAATGATACAGTGTGTCCCAAAATATTAAAAATAATTATTTTTATGTTTAAATTTAAAAATTCATAGCGTCCTTTATTTATGAATTTGAAGCAAAAAAATTTTGGTTCTGTATTAGTATGATAATGTTGTATAAAAAAATAAAAATCAAGTTATACAGGGTGTGTCAAAAAAAAATTTGGTTTTTTTTGGACTTAAAATTTTTTTTTGTTGTTTTTTTGCTCTATTGGTAAAGTTGACATGAAGAATTCATAAAAAATAAAAAAAATCAAAAATTAAAAAAAACTTGATAAATTTTTAAGTTTAATTAATATAACTTGTTTATTATTGTTGTTGTAAACTAATTTTTGTTTTTTTTCTCCTGAGCTGAGGGATGACAGATTTCTTTTAAAACAAAAATATAAAACAATTTAAAAACAGATAGAAGCCGCAATGCGTCTTTAAAATCATAATTTTTCCAATATTTGAAGTAAAAAGTTTATTAAACCACCTACTATGATATATTATTTTAATAAGAAAAAAACAAGCAATTTAATTACCTAATCATTTATAGGGTGTCCCCTAATAAAAAAAACATGTTTGGGTCATATGTCAAAAATGACAGCTCAAAAAAATTTTTTGGCTACGCCACTGGATTCTACGGAAAAAGTGTCTGTATAATGTGCAATTAGTTTTCTCGTATCTGTAATTACAACAAAGCTACAGGACCTTTTCAAAAAGTGAAAAAATCGAGAATCACCCTGTATCTCTGAAACGCTTCGCGATAGCGATGATCTGTTTTTACCATAAATGTTTTCTTCAAAAAGAGCTCTTGGATGGGGTATCGGATTTTTAATATCTCTTATGGTTTCCAAGTTTCCCATAAGGGACAACCAAAATGGGACACCCTGTACTGATATCCGGCAAATTTTGCATACATATAAATAACAAATTACCTATATTTTTTACTGGCAACACTGGTAAAACAAATGTTCTACTAGGGTAAGTATGTAGCGAGGGTATGAATACAAGTTGTGAGTTTGTTAATTTTACACAGAGACCCTCACCTTAAAATTAGTTAAAACACAGATAATCATGCAGCACCAAAACATTTAAAGAAACATAAGATATATTGACAAGGTGCTTTAAAATAAATAAATTTAAATTATAAAATAACTTTTTTAATATAAGAAATCCTAAAAAGTTCAATTGAGATGATAATTTTTTTATTGACATTCAGTAACATTTTAGTCTAACGCGTGCAATTCTTAGAGTAACTGATACCTGGCCAACCATTAACTAAATTCTTTAAATCTTAATATCTCAAAAATTACTACTTTACCACGTATTCCTTATTTAAGTAAAAGATATTGAAGAAAAAAGGTTTTTTTATTTAATACAACCACCAATGAGGTGTTTACAAAATAATTTATAAAAATCTTAAACCAAATTGAAACTTCGCATCTTTAGCATGGAGCATTTTTTTCGCACTTTTTAAAGTATATCTGGTAAAAATCAATTATACAGGGTGTTTATTAGATATAAGTATTAAATTTATCCAAAATTTTATACAACTATAAAAGCTTCATCTATTTAGCTGCTTAAAATGTGAAATTTGAGACTTGAAAAACGCCTTTGAATTGGTCACAAAATGATCACAAATAGTCACGAATTGGTCATCCATACACCAACTTTTACAGCGTGTTTAAACTATCAACATCATCGAAATGTTTTTAGCGCCTCAAATTAATCAAAAAGGATCCAATTCGTCACAAAATGGTCAACATCAGTCCGTATGATTAACTAATTGGTCAGCAAGTATAAATGACATTCAAGGATGAAAAAATTTGTGATTTGACCAAAATTTAAAATTTTATATTCAAAAAACAAATTCTGAAAGCCAGTACCAATTAGAGAATTGGTCATAGGTATTTATTATTTAGTGATAGATAATGGAATTATTATAAAGAGTTCAAAATTTCGAGGTCACAACTCAAGCAGCAAGCTGACGTCATTATGACGTCATTTTTTAGTCATTTTTGGTCATAAGACGTCATCAGACCAAAATTGTGACGTCATTTTAACTTAATTTTACTGACGTGTTTTTGACGTCGTTAAAGCGACGTCTTTTCGACGTCATTTTTCCGCCATACTAGCTCATAAAAAGCTAATGACGTCATGTTTGGAAAACCCGCCAGAAAAATTTTGTGACATTATATGATTCGTGTCAAAATCCAACCCAATTATCATATGACAGAAAAATAAGACTAATATAATTTTACAAAATTGAAATAGAAAAAACTCTACCGATAGATGGCGTAATGGACAATAAACTACTACGTTTATTCAATATCTTCGCTTCCTATCGCCTATACCGTACCGATGAGACCAAAATAGTTCGAGATCGGTCTGCGGTTGGTGATCTCAATTAGCTTTGAAAGAAATACCTTCGGCTAGTGTAAAAATCTTCATCTTCAGGTTGGACAGTGTCCCGAGAGATGCGACCTTGCAGTGCAAGGAAATTGCAAGCAGTAAGAAGTTTTTCCCATTTCAATTTTCAAATGAAATATCGTATCATTTTAGCTTAAAAAAGTATATGCGTCAATTTTTCGTCATCTTAATGGCGTAATTAAGACGTCATTAACGGGGACGTCTTTTGTCTGTGACTTAGGGAGGTCAACTTAACGGTTATCCTATGACGTCTCTGCTGACCCAAAATGACAATAAGACGTCAGCTTGCTGCTTGGGAAATTGCTACATAAATATATTTAGCACATCAACGTTAATATTCGGAGGTCGTTTCATGCTGTAACAATTAGTCATGAATTGGTCACGATTGGTCATTAGGTCGCAGTAATTGGTCAGCAGTAAAATAGAATTAAGAGAAGATATTTCAAATTTATTAATTGCCACATAAGAATTAATGCTATTGGTTTTGTGAAATTTTTATATTTTCTTTAGAATAAGTACAGGGTGGCTCGAATTCAACGCTCATCATTTTTCGAAAACCGTAAGAGATACAGGATCGGTTAAATGAAGGCAAAGTTGCGTAATTTAATGCTCAATAAAATGCCGTTTTGCGTTTTAAAAAATTCCGAGTACTTCCGAAGATATTCGAAAAAAACCGAAATTTTTCAATTTTGGTTTCTAATGTTTCCTGGCTATATTTGTTAAGATAACTTAAAATGAAAAACAGGTTTTCATGGCCACTTTTTCTGCTCTATAATTCAGTGTGATTAAATATTGAATCTGACGTTTCGGCTTCTGGCGACCATCATCAACTTAATTTTTTTAAATACGGACCTGATATTTTTTCAATTTAATTAAATCCTTTCATCACTCTTAAAACACTATATATCGGCACTTTGATATTTGCCGACGTATCGTACAGAAAATTCCATCACCAGAACATTGCATATTTATTTCACCATAATACGGCCCTGAACTACATTTTTAGGTAATAAGGAAAAAAAAGAATAAACTTATTACATATTCGTAATCTTTTTATTCCAACTCATTGATATCTAACAGCAGAAATTACTTTTTAACCGAAAATTTCATGAATATTAGACATAAGATACAAAAAGGTAGACAACAAATCAGCTTACATAAACAATTTGTAATACTATCTTGATGCCCATATTAAAAATAAACATAATTTAATTACTATTATAAGTGTTCAAAAAGATAACCTTCCGCCTCGATGCATTTTCTTGCTTTGCTTTGTATTTTTAATACAGCTCGATTAATTGTTGTCGCAGGAATGGCAGCGACTTCCCTTATCAAGTTTTGTCGTAGTACTTAAAGGTCGTGAGGTGCATTTTTAAATAAACGGTTCTTAAGATATCCCCAAAGGAAATAATCTAGGGGACTAAGATCTGGGCTCCTAGCGGGCCATCTTGCAAAAACCATTTATTAGGAAATATATGGTAAAGGAATTGAGCTACTTCCTTCCATTGTGGGCAGGAGCTCCGTCTTGCTGCCACCATATTTCTTGAAATACTGCCAAAGGTTGATTATCTAGGGCGTCTAAGACATCATTCCTAATAAAATTTAGATATCGTTTGGAAGTTAAGGTCCCTTCGTAAACGAAAGGTCCAATAATTTTGTTCCTCCACATACCAATCCATACATTAAATGAAGTTCTCCCTTGAATTCGTACCTGCTGGTTAGTTTCTGTTAATAAAGTAATTTCCGCTGTTAGATATCAATAAGTTGCAATAAAACATTATGAATATGTAATAGGTTTATTCTTTTTTTTACCTTTTTACCTAAAAATGTAGTTTAGGGCCGTATTATGGTTAAATAAATATGGAATATTCTGGTGATGGAATTGTCTGTACGAAACGTCGGCAAATATCAAAGTGGCGATATATAGTGTTTTAAGAGTGATGAAAGGATTTAATTAAATTGAAAAAATATCAGGTCCGTATTTAAAAAAATTAAGTTGATGATGGTCGACAGAAGCCGAAACGTCAGATTCAATATTTAATCGCACTGAATTATAGAGCAGAAAAAGTGGCCATGAAAACGTGTTTTTCATTTTAAGTTATCTTAACAAATATAGCCAGGAAACAATAGAAACCAAAATTGAAAATTCCGGTTTTTTCGAATATCTTCGGAAGTACTCGGAATTTTTAAAACGCAAAACGGCATTTTATTGAGCATTAAATTGCGCAACTTTGCCTCCATTTAACCGATCCTGCATCTCTTACGGTTTTCGAAATCCCAATGATGAGCGTCGAATTCGAGCCACCCTGTACAGCATTTTTAATAAATTTAATACCTATACTTAAGTAAAATTTCTTTTTTAAAAATGTACTTTTTAGTTTTATTTTGCCTTACAATAAAAAATAAATTATTGTATTATCTAAATCCCAATTGAACCTTATTTAGATTTATTAAGAAACATAATATGATAATAAAAACATTACCAACCTGGCAAATATTTCTTTAAGCTCGTGTTCAGAGACGAACTGTCCCAAGTTAGCCACAAACAGTGTGGAGCATGGATGATGATTGCTCATCCCCAGGCCTGGCTGAGATGAATTTGAACCCACAGGAGAAGCCAGGGCCGGACTATGCATAAAATGCGGCAACGACGCATGCACTGATGTCAAGGCGGTTGGATGCGGCAAGGACATTGGTGACTGAAAATGAATACATATAAATAATGCAATTATACAGGGTGATTATTAACGTATACGCATAACCTGGGAAAATTATTGCTAAGAACAAATAATCACTAATAACTAAAAAAGAGTTAGTAAAGTGTTGGGTGATAATTAATTATTTCAGATAAAAAACAATGTGAATTCTAAAGAAAAATAATAATTAATAATGAAATTAAATACTTATTATTTGTCAAAAGTAATATGTTTATACAGGGTGTCCAGTAACTTAACCAACAAACTTTAAGGGGCTATTCAATAATAAAAATAAGAAAAACCTTTATATCAACCTATCTCTTTGAAACAACAAGGTGTTAAAAATGTAAAAAAATATTGTTTTGTGACAAATACTTTTATATCAATTAAAGGTATTTTAAAAAATTGGTAGACGTGTCGCATAAGGGTTTAAGGGTAAATATTTCTAAAAGAAAAAAATGGTACGTCACTGCATTTTCTCAAGTAAAAATGTTTTTTTTTTTAATTTCCGTTTGAGTTACAGACCCATTTAATCTTTTGGCATGAGTCAAATCCCTATCTATAACCTTGGACTATTTTTTATCTGTTTAACACTCCACGAGGCTTCTTTCCTTCGTATCACACTGCTGGAATAAGTCTCTTGAGTTTCTAGGTGAGTCCCAGATCGTTGCTCTTGATATATCCAAAGCTTTTGACCAGGTCTGGCATGCCGCACTTCTTAATAAACTTCCCTCCTATGGTCTTTCAACTAAACTCTGTACTTGGCTCTCTAGTTATCTATCTGATCGACGTATATCAGTTATTGTGGACGGCCATTCTTCAAGCTTTCACCAAGTAAATGCTGGAGTCCCTCAGGGCTCAGTTCTGGCACCAACATTGTTTTCTTCTTCACATCAACGACCTTCTCTCGTCCACAACTAATTCCATTCATAGTTTCGCCGACGATAGTACCCTTCACTCCAGTTTTCAGGTTCCTAAACCCATCACTAAACCTGACTTGGAAAACAAACGCAGAGCGATGCAGATATCTCTTTCGCAGGATCTTAATTTAATATTGGATTAGGGCGCCAAAAATCTCGTCCATTTTAATGCATCAAGGCTCAATCATGTTTAGCCGTCGTCGTCAATACTCATCCTCTACTACCGATGACGGCCAAGTTTTAGAGCAAAGACACCTTCAGTACTGTGGGCGTCACGTTGTGAAAGTGCACCTTAACGGCGACAAGCATTGCATCTATGGCCGCGGCAGCTTCAAACTTGGATTTCTCTTTCGGCAAAAGTATTTTTCCCCTTCTAGTTTATACACTTTATATGTCCCAAATCCGAGCTCCCTAATTAAGAAATAACAAATAAACAAAAAAATTATTTAATTGGTTAAAAAAAGTCAGTAACCCTGGTTACCACAATAAAAAAATGTTTTATTGGTTTAAAAATAGTAAAGTAATCGATAAGTGCCCAACGGTTACAGTAAGAAAGTATATTTCTTACTGTAAAATTTGATGATAGTATAGAAAGGCTAAGCGATACAAAATGATGCAAAAAAATTGTTTCTATTTTTTTACGCAAAAACCATACATCAAACATACAAAAATAGATCAAATTTGTTGTTTACCAAACGGAAATGTAAAACAATATTTTTTAGAAAAATCCAGTGACGTACAATTTTTTTCTTGAAAAATATTTACCCTAAACCCCTCTTGGATGTCACTGGTGAGAATTTATTTTTTCCTGTATGTCAAAAAGGTCTTTTGGAAGACATCTTCCAATTTTAATAAAAATATTTTAATTGCTATAAGAGTATTAAAAAACAATAATTTTTTTTAATTTTAAACCTCTCGTATTAAAAAAACTAAGGCGTTTAGGAAATATGTTCATAGGATTTTTTTCTTATTTTTTATTGTAAAATTATTCTTTAAAGTTTGTCGGTTCAGTTACTGGACTGTATAATAGGTTTGTTCCAGCAGAATGCTGGAAACATGTTAGCAAATCAATCGTCAGAAACGCAGAAATTGTTACAAACAATAGTCAGAAATGTTGGCAACAGTTTTCTGCTGGAACGAAAAATAAACAAGGCGTGCATACTGCTTATACTTCAATACAAAAAAGGTTATGTTAACAATTTGTCAGTAATGTTTGAAGAAAGTTTGCAAACTTTTCAAACAGTTTCCAACATGTTTTCAACATTTTAAAACTACTGCTGGAACAACAAACAATTGTATAATGTTACAAACATGGCACTGCTGGAACGACAAATTTGACGTGCGCAGAATCCGAACGGTTGCAAACATTTCTGACAGCCTGCTGGAACAAACCTAATTATAAGCTGTAATTTTTACTCCAATCGCATAGCATACTCACAACCACAACTCTGTGGTAAGATGGCAACACCAGTCGTTTTTTGTAAAATAAAAGAAAGAGATATTTTTAACTGTGGTACGTCCTAAAAATCACAATTTTCGTAAGATATTTTAATTTTGCAACTAATTGTTTTATACTAAGTTGGAAAATTTTAATATTTTACTAAAATTGTGATTTTTAGGACGCACCAAAGTTAAAAATATCTCTTCTCCTTATTTTACAAAAAATTACATAGCTGGTTTTTCCATCTTACCACAGAACTGATTGAGGAGTACTAATAGGCGTAAAAACATCATCATAACTCGTTTATTGATTTGGTTTTTAGAAAAAACGAAAAATTTAGAATACTATTCTATAACGAAACAAAAAAGTGTATGATCTTTATTTCATTTATTAAAATTAAATATTTCCCTAAGTAAGAATATTTCACTAACCTTTTTTTTTTAATTTTTGGCCATTGTTTGTCCTGGGGAATAATTTCTCAAATTTATGCGTATAGGTTAAAAATCAGCCTGTATTATTTAACTGGAATCTTTATAGGTTAAAACTAATATCCCAAACCGGTTTTTAATTTTACCCTTTTTAAAAAATCACGCATGGTAAATTGGTAAGTGTGCTAAGGAAATAAAAAATATAATTTACGTAAAAAAAAGAATTGCTTATAAATAATACGTTTTATAATAAACAAATGGAAATTTAGCTAACTTGACGGTGTTGTTAAAGAATTTGGTTTATATAAAAATATTTGTTAATCTATTATCTGAATGATGGTAAAAATAATTTTGGTGCTCTCTTGCCAGAAAATAGATATAAACGCTTTAATGCGATAGGCACTGGTGTTATTTGGCCTGAAAAACCGCAAAGGGTAGAAGTATGTTCGAAAAAGACGGCGTAAGACACAGCGCTCGGAGTAGCGCGTTCGGTCTGGCCGCTGTTTAGTACGTTCAATCGCTAAATCGGCCAAATAAAACCGATCTCTGGTGCATTAAAGCATTTGTATCTTTTTTTCTGGTCAGAGAAGTACCAACATTTTCTTGTGTTTATTATTAACTAATATTTTTATATAAACACAACTATTCGGCAACACCAAGGAGTTAGCTAAATTTCCATTTGTTTATTCCAAAACTAATTATTTGGAAGCAATTATATGTTATATCGTAGAATATTTTATTTCTGTTCCTTTACTATTCCGTAGCACACAAACCTATTTTCATCGAAATTCAGTAATAATTCGCTGATATATTTTTATTGAAAAAAAAAAACACAATTTTTAATCACTAATAAATTCTTGAAGCTACCAAAATATGTAAATGTAAATAGTTACATTAAAATTAAATAGTAGTTTTTTAGTGGACCGCATCAGAAATATTAACTCTATTTCAATCAACAAAACGAGCATTTTTTGCATTTCACGCAGCGCGCTGGAACGTTCGTCGCGATCCACACAAGTGTCGGTTTTTGCGCGAACACATAGGCGGTGTTTGAGTGTTGTTGCAAGAAACAATAGAAAACGAAGTTAAAATGTGGCGAAGAAAGAAAAAAAACTTTAATTAATTAAATTGGCTTCGTATTTAAGATATTTAAAGACAAACAGACGTTTAAACAAATATTTAACGCCTTATATCTCAGAAACGATGCAACTTCGGACATATGTTTATAGAAACTTTTCTTCATAAAATGACATAAGGAATCACCCTTTAAAGTTTGGTACCGTAGTTAGAAATAACCCTTATTTTAATTTGGAAACAAGTCATTTTTAAGCCACCCTATACATCCAACCTTCAAATATTATTGTGGAAATGTTTTTCTCATCAAGCAGGACTTTATAAAGAATAACTTTTTCGTAAAATTAATAATAAAAAAGTTTCCCATGTTAGACTTAAGACACGCTGTATAAAGCTACAAAATATGTTAATAGATACATTTAAATCAAAGAGTCAAGCTTTATTGGTCCGCTTAAGTAATTTTAACTTTATATAAATTACTATTTTAATTGGTATAACATTCTATTACAAATAAATTTAATTTTCTGTTTGGTAAAAACCGCATTCTAGTAAGTATATGTCTAAACCATCGCGCTTAGCAAATCCAATTTAACTACCAAAATAACAATGAATATAAAGGCGCCACAACACATAAAATCCCCGCTTTGATATGATTTTCCACTTCACTAATCCTGGTCTACCAACAAGCAAACAGAGGGTTTAGTTCTTGACTTGTGCCATTTAAATTTTCAAATAACCGTCAATCACGCCGCATATCACTGAAACTCGCAAATTGGTAAACGTTTGTTACGTCATGTTAAAAATCGGAAACAATGCGAATTTGCAACAACTTAAAAAACAAAATGGAAATACAGTAGGGGAAAGTGAGGTGGATTCATACAAGGGGCACCTACATACATTAAGTTTAGTTAGACACGAAGTAAAAAAGTAATGTAAGTGGGTGTGCACAGTTTTTATGTGTGTTTACAGACTAGCGAAGTTTCAGAATTTTCGGTGTGGTAAGATCGAGTGCACAACACAGAACGTGTTTTTGCCTCGCGTAAGTAATTTCATAACGTAATTTTGGATATATTTTATGGCCAGTTACTATTTTTTGGATTAATTATTGCTATTTAATCCTAATTATAATAATACAAAGGCACTAATTTAATGTGTAAATTAAGATAGAGAAATATGATTTTTCGATTTTAAATTTTTTCATTAATTTGCATGTTATGGGGCAGATTCATACACAAGTATATGGGGAACATTCATACTGTATAATTGTACCCCTGGCCCTTTATGAATATTTTTTATCTACTATTGTTTGTTACACCGACGATTATAGTTGTAAATATTATATAAAGTAGTTTAAGTTTCATTTTTACGAAAAAAAAACCAGGTTGCTTTATGAACTTTGTGCCTTTGGATGTCAAGGATCAGTTAATTTATCAGACATAGTGATGATATTACCACAGATCTTCATAATCCGTTAATAACAAAGGCATATTAATTTTAGGTTTTGTAAGTTAAGGTATCTTTGTGTTAACTAGAGTTTTTTATTTGATATAATTAATAATGTATAAGCAATATTTTTTTTCCTTTTGAGATTGTTACTTTTAATAAATATAACTGATTAAAACAAAAATGTTATTAAGTGTCTTTGGTAGATATCCTTACATGTAACGTAAAGTCCGTTTAATGACACTCTGTTCACTATTCGTTACTTATGTTCATATCACGAAACTATTGCGATGTTAAAATAGGCATTAACAGATTTGGATAAAACCTGCTTTTAAATATTGAATTTTACTATTTGTTTTGTATGTTAAAAAATGTATTTGTGTTTTTTTTTATAAAGTATGGTATAATACAATAATAAACAATAATTATGACGAATTAATAGTGATGTTAAATATGCCCCTCGGTTATATGTTTACATTAATGCATACATTTTGCTTTTTTTGTAAAAGTCTTATGGAAACTTGCGCATGTAGATTTTCAATAATATTAAGATTCTACTACAATATTAAATAGTTAAGCTACTAGTGTGTCATAAATTAAAAGATATATACCTAAAACACGGCATTCCACAAAGCAAAATATAAAAACTGTATGAAGCCTCCCCACTTTCCCCTATTAGGGTACGTTGTTTTCAATCGTCGCTACCTCATATTTTTTTCGGTTTTTGTATTTTTGCCAATGTGTTGAATTTTATTTTGAGCTTAGTTTATACAAGGTACGGCAATAGGATACCGAGTTACCAAAAATATATTTTAAATTATTGGTACTAAAACTACAAATAAAAGTTGAAAATTATTTAAAACACTTTAAGTATGCAAAAATCACCTTCTTCAAGGCTGCGGTTACATTGGATAAGAATTCGTACGAAAATTGTTCTTACGAATTCGTACAAATCAATTCTTACGAATTTAGGATGAGTGTGTGGTTACACTGGATCAGTTAATTAACAGTACGACCATATATATGAATATGGAGTATATATCAGTGTTGTATATTCTTGAAACTTCACCATTGGTTAAATATTTTCTACTGAAAAAAATAGAAGCAAATGGGTTGACAACTATTTTTTATCTAAAAATAATACCTTCATTTCAACTGCTATTTCCATCCATAATTTCTTGTTTAACACTCTGTTATGATATTGTTTGCTTTTTTGATCCCATAAAGATCTTTTTCGTGTACTAAAGGTATTAGTATATCGCAATCCATCATGTTCTCCTTAGAATCTCAAAATATAATTAACAAAACGCAAGTTATTTGTACGAATACATATCAAAAACAAAATATTTTGGTCGTATTCAAAACACGTACGAACTCGTACGAATTCGTAACAATTGATCGTAAGCAATATAATCACAAGCATGTTTACAAATCAATTTGTTCGCTTCGGAGGATTTCTTACGGGTTCGTACTAATTCGTGCGAATAATTTTTCGTACAAATTCTTATCCAATGTAACCGCCGCCTAAGGCTTTCCATTCCTTGTTGGAACGTTAGCACGCACTGGCAAATTAAATTTACGTCGAAAGTTTATCTGAGTTTGCACAATGGACTGATTTAGAATAAACGATTCTATAGCAAAGATCCGTTGATTGTTTGGCCAATTTGCCATTGTAACAAAAAATTTCCAACAGTAAACCTCAGTTTTATTACTATTTGACGTTTGTTAAATAAACAATATTTCTATGGCAATCTTTTCAAAACAGTTCAATCCTATTGCCGGACCTTGTAGTTATTTAGTGGCTAGTTGAAAAGTTTCATGGAAAAATTTTGCCAGTGCGTAGATAGAAGGCAACAAAAAGAGCACATTGACCCACCTTTCGGTGACGCATCACAAAATTTGTTTTGATGAACGAATTCCGGCACACTGATTATTAATATATTTAACTCGGCTCTACGTTTCCACGGGCATATTAGTCCACAATGGACAAATACAAACCTCGGTACACAGAAAACTGACTCATACTGGAAAGTACATACACCAAAGCTTTAATCACTTAAATAAAACCAAACAAGGGGTCATACGAACGTGTTATAACCGCGCAGTAATCCTATGCAATAATAAAAAATTTTGCAGAATGGGACAACTAACTTAACTAGACGATCTTGAATTAAAATGGATACAATGAAAGATTAATAAAGGAAATAATAGACAAATATACAAACAAGACAAAAACCACCAACCTGAACAAGACTCAACAGGAGCAAATATTCATGACTATTCCGTATGTTAAGGGGCTTTAAAGATCCACAGAGTGCCAACAAGCATAAGGAGCAATCTGACAGAGACAAGACTGGACAACAAAACATCAAATACCAACTGTATCTACCAGTTTTCCTGTAAATGTGTTAAAGTTTACGTTTGGAAAAACAAAAAGACCACTAGAAATTAGAACAAGAGAACATAAAAATCATCGGAAGTGGCCGAAACATGCTTGGTCAAAATATCACCGATATACACTGGTCGGAGGCCAAAACACTAGAAAAAAAAGGAGATTTAAAGAAGCGGCTGGGATTTTAAAAAACAAGAACGTATTTAGCAAGCGTGGTATTGACATACCAACTATCTAAAGCCCTAACTGAACCGTGAAAAACCGGTCTAACTTCGATAAACAACGCCATAGTATAAAAGTCGTAGAGTAGTTTAGTTATCATTTGAAAAAGTTTGGGGGCTTAGCCCGAAGACGAAAGAAGTCAACTCAGTGTGGAGATGCCTTCAGACAAAATGGTACCCAAGCTACTGGCTAAACAAAGGTTTTCAACTTTAATACTAGACAGAAAGGACTGGGTGGCAGGGCCTCCACATTAAAGCCGACCTAATCTGGTATACAGACTGCTCAAAACAGAACAAGGAGTTGGAGCAGGTATATGAGGACAAACCAAGGGACGAGAAAATAAAGCTTGGGTCTCGGACAATACCCTACTGTGTTCCAGGCCGAAATTGTAGCCATAGAACAATGTGCTAGGAAATCATCAGAAGGAGCTATGAGGATAAAACCATAGTAATCTATTCGGACAGCCAGGCAGCCATCAGGGCACTCAGTTCATGCAAAATCAGCTCCAAGCTGGTGCGGGACTGCGTAATTGCCCTGGAAGAGGTGGAGTGCGTCAACAAGCTAACCATTGCCTGGGTACCAGGACACGAAAGCCACGAAGGCAATGAAGAAGCTGATAAATTGGCAAAGGAGGGCTGGCAGGACAATGGTAGGTCCTGAGCCCTACTGTGGTATTCCATCATGCCAGGTAAGGTCATCCATTAGATCATGGATTATGAGGGAATCACAAGACTGGTGGAGGAGAACACCAGGACAGCGTCAGGCGAAAGTGTTCATCAAGGCTTACTCGCCAGAATTTACAAAAGACCTTCTGAATTATAACCGGAAGGCAGTAAGAATAATAGTGGGTCAACTGACAGGTCATTGCAGACTGAATAAACACCTGGAAACTATGGGCCTGGCAGAAGAAAACCTATGTAGGTTCTGCCAGGAGGAGGAAGAAACCGCAGAACACGTATGGTGCTACTGCGAAGCCCTTTGTCGTCTGCGGTTTGCAAGGCTGGGTGAAGAAAAACCTAAAGCGGCAAGATATACCAAGGGGCCAGTTTCAAGCTTGTGGAGTCTGATTAAACAGACCGGCTTGGATAGCGTGCTCCTAACCTATGGACGGAGGACACACAATAAGCCTGAGCAGGTTGCGGTGTTAGGGGATATGCGAATCCACCTCCTAATCTAATACTAATCTCCAGCCAAAAGAAATTCTGGGCTATAATGTACATTTCTCATTTACATGTTGTTACTGTTTTTGCATTTTCTTTACTTTCAACATGTGCCTTGGCAGCATTTCTCATCATAAATTCAGATTTCATTTTTGGGTATTATTATTTGCAATATTTAAAAAATTAAAACTTACACGGCACGTATCTACCATTTGTCCATTTTCGACATAAGAGATTAATCATATTACACGGACCTAATATTCTATATTTACTTGTATTGTGCGCTTCTCAGGAAATACGTGTGCTAAAAAAGTTAAATTATGTGAAAAGTGGATAAATAGGGTCTGTTCTATGTGAAATGTAATATATATACTCCCGCATTTAACAATATTTATTTTGTATAAATAAATACTTCTTAATAGTTCCTATGACCTTACTTTATATCATATAATGATCAGTTTCTACTCTTTGTCATTTATATACCTTTTATAATGTGTTTCTCGCTGCAGTACAAACTTATTATAGGGTGTATCAAAACAAATGAAAAAAAATTAGGAGGTGATCCTTGTTTAAAAAAAAGACGGTTTGCTCTATAAACATAAGGTCAAAAAGTCAACCATAAGAGAAATATCGCGGTAACCCCATCGTTCTTGCTAACCAAATTTGACCTCAATGGCCTCAAAGAAATGTAAATTTAAATAGATTGGTTTATGCAAAATACTTTTAAACTTTTGCATTTTTTGTCAAACCTACCAGTTTTAAATAATAAATGTTTGTTATTTTTTACAGAAATCTCCCAAATGTTTCAGTTTAGACACCATGTTCATATTTTCTCTTTTTCGCATTTGTTTAGAAGCACCCTGTATAAAACAGCAAAAAAGATTTTTTTTCTGCTACTGTTTTCGAAGTGAAAATATACATATATATATATATATATATATATATATATATATATATATACATATATATATATATAATTTAATCTAATAATTATTAATTGTAGTATACCATATTTAAAAATATAGTAGACAGAATATGCATTGCCTATAAAGTCTCATTAGTCATTATTCCCAACGAATATAGAAATTTAGAGATCCTTTTTTATTATGCACTAGGACAAACCGGAGTAAATGCCAGTACCTAGTCCTACAAAACCGATGTGCATTCTTTATATTTATCTTGTTTCTAAGTCACGTTTAATTTCACATAGCACCGCCATTTTGCGTTTTGGAAAAGCAGGCAAAAAATTGTCTAAAACCAGTCAACTAACGTGATGGTGGACTGGAGCTGCCGCGAAATCATGTGGACTTTAGTCCTGAAGATAGTCAAAGACAGAGACTGTACTGGGCACCTGGGGATGTGGTGCCGGGTGCACAAGTGTAGCGTGGTGTTGTAGTGCTGCTGCTCCGGGAGTTCTGCGGCTGCTGCCTCACGTTTTTCAAAGTCGGTGCCCCTGATAACTCCAAAACTACTGCACCGATCCTTTTAAAATTTTAAACACTATTTCTGTACATCATTTACGAGGTAACGCTGTCGAGTTTTTTATAAGCGCATTGGTTTAAGGGGGAGTAAGGTATTCAATTCACGGCTCACGTTTTCAAAGTCAGGTGCCCCGATAACTCCAAAACTACTGCACCGATCCTTTTGAAAATTTTAAACACTATTTCTGTACATCATTTACGAGGTAACGCTGTCGAGTTTTTTTTCATAGTTTTGATTTTGCAATAACAAATTAGCCGATTTTTCCACGAAATTGTGTTATTCACTTCAAAGTGTTCGAAAAAAATGAAAAAAATTTGGAGAACAAAAAAACTCGACAGCGTTACTGAGGGAAAACTGTTATCTAACGAATGAACTTTGATTTTTGATTTCGGATGATCCAGCACCAAGTTAGGAGGGCACCACCAATTCAACTTTTTTCGAACACGTCCGAACAATTGCTGCCATTGCCGCATTTTTTAATATTTTTTGTAAAAATTTGATGAAACATTCTTCGAATGTCATACTTTAATGTACCATTGGTTGAGCAAGGAAGGGCACACCACGGAGAAAGTTGGCAAGACTGGGTAAAATCAAAGCTGATGATCAATTCAGTGGCGTCTAGAATTTGCGCATTTCATTTTGCGTTGTTTTGGAAGTGATATTTGTTGAAAGATGGAATTCAAATGTTTTTATATTAAAGTAGAATAATTTACAACTTAATAATAATTAAAAACTGTTGTGTAAACGGTTGTTCTACTAATACAATAAACTGAATATCTCCGGCACTGAACAACATGGCCGAAAAATGGGAGATGTGACGTCATAACACGTCAAAGCAATATGGCCGAATGTCGTGACCTTATAGACCGACTTTGAGTTTTAGTGAGATTTAGTAACCTTGGTTAATCCGCAAAGTCAGCCCCTTTTACCAGGGATATACTAACCAGAACTAACTATTAGGTGTAATACCCCAGGTAAAAATCGGCTTAAATAATTGTTAAATAACGTAATCTCTGACCTGTATCACCGCACATATGGAGCGGTATCAGTGAATAAATTTACTAATCCTAGTTTTAGAAAAAATAATTAATAATAATTAATTTAATTTTTAAAAATCAAAAGTTTAATCAGTGTATGAGAATATAATAGAAAAATGTCATAATCTAATCTTGTTTCGTTAAGCCTAAAAAATTAGAAATTAAATATAAAGTACTTTTTTATTCATTATAGCCCGATTTATCAATTACGTGAGTTGAATAAAAAATGGGTTGCAGTTCCTCAAAACATAAAACCAAACAATGTAAGTTTAATTTTATTTTTATTGTATGAAATCAACTTTTTAAGGGGTTTTATCATAAAAATCAAATGTGGGTGTTATAAGGATTTTTTAGCTTGTTGATTCTAAAGAAAAGCTAGGTGAAAAAGTATGAAACCTTTATACGGGACGATTTTCTTCTATATTTTTTTGCTTATAGGGAAAAGTAGGTGGAAAAATATGTATAAATGAAAACTCTGTACATAGATATCTGCAAACGCAAAGAATACAAATTATAAATCGATCCACAATAAAGATAATCTATTAAAATTATTATTAAAACATTGAATACAATTGTTTAAAATAAGGCAATGAATATTAAAAAAACACGGTCACGTCTGTTTTAGTTAAATTTATCATAAACTTTAAAAATTTGTAAGATTAAGGAATTAATTTGTTATGTGATAATTTGGAAAATGTGTATCAGTGTATTATGATGATACAAAAATTGTTTATTTAAGCTTTAAGTTATCTAATACCCAAAATTATTCATTAATTATTACATAAACGAAGTTTATTGCTGACATTATAATATGTATAAGACTGTTTTTTATAATTTTAATATTTTTTAATAATTAAAAAAATGGAATTCTTAATATAAGAAAATGCTGGATCTCTGGATTAAAAATGCAATTTTATGAAGAACTGTCCAAGATATCAATTCAAATAAGGTATACCTTTTTGTACAAAAATAACGAAGGAATCAAAGAGTCAAAATTAAAATGTCCTTACTGAACAGTTGCTTATCTATAAAAAGAAGCTTTAGTATAAGGTTATTTAGTTGTCCAAATAACATTGGTGCTGTGGCAACAGTTCCAAATTAATAATTGAAATATGTTTTCTTTATTCCAACTTTGAAAGTCAATATCTAACGAAGCGCGATGGAACTATTTCTTATACAAAATAATAACATTATTTTGGCTCAGTCTATCACATGACCTCACCTTTGCGGTTACTCTGTACAAATCAATAAATGTTAAATTAGGGAATTATTCTTTTAGTAACAACAGAACCTGTGAAAATACATGAAGATGATGACGTAATTTGTAGAAGATGTGGTTTGTAAAGTAGATGATCTTAAAGAAAATGAATTAAAAACATTTGACTTGGATGAGGAAAAAGTACTTGTAGTAAAATACAAAGGTAAAATAAGTGCGATTGGAACAAAATGTACTCATTACGGTGCACCATTGATAAGCGGTGCCTTGGGCGAAGGTAGAGTGAGATGCCAGTGGCATGGAGCTTGTTTCAACTTGACAACAGGCGATATTGAAGATTTTCCTGGTAAGAAGAGATACAGAGTGATTAAACTTAAGTCCCAGTTTTACAAAGCCGGTTTAAACTCAGTTCAACTGAACTGAGGTCAAGCCTCTGAACTTTCCGTAAAATTTAAAATTGTCAGTGTCAAGGTAATATTTTTTCCGCTGAATAATGTGCTTTCATCAGGAAAACAATTAAATATCGGGTTTCGATTTATTGCAAAAATTGTACTTTCTTTGAATGGAACATCATGTATTATAAGTGTTATATTTAAGACCTTTAAAAAGTCTACATATATTATAATATTTATTTTTAAATAGTTTCCAAAATATGGCAATCGTCAAGAATTTAAACGTAAACTGGCATTTTTTAAAAATAAACACATGCCATGTTGCATCATCATTAAATAGATATTTAAAAGAGCTTTGAAAAATACCACTTTATATACATAATCAGCTAAATAATATAACACATACGTTATGTAAAGAAAAGCGATTTAAATAGTACTTATTATTTCACAATAATAACTTATCAACTTTTATTTTTAATTTAAGCTCTTGACGCCTTGCCCTGTTACAAAGTGACTATAGAAAATGGCAATGTAAGGGTAAGAGCTAAAAAACTGAGCTGCAAACGAACAAAAGGACCAAACCTATGGTTAGAAAAAATAACGCCGAACAAGAAAGAATAGTCGTCATTGGAGGTGGACCAGCAGGAGCCACATGTGTGGAAGTTTTAAGACAAGAAGGTAACATAATATTAATTGTAAATTTACTGTGGGCAAAGGATTTCGTTTGAACGCGATTGGGGAAATCAATAAAAACATAGTAATGGTAAAATAATAGTGAGCATACTTAAGTAGACATAATTGTGGTTTTTTTCGAACGACGGATCTTCGTTATAGTGCTGCAGCTTAAAATTTAAAGTTATTGTTTTAATTTTAACTTTCAGTAAAACTTGATATCCAATTGATGTTATATTTTGTGATTTTACTAGATTTGCAAAATAGTCTTTACGATTTAAAGTATTCTGCCAATGTTAACAAAGAAGTTTGCAGCGTTGAGTACAAAAGCGCATTGAAAAACTTGAGTTTAAGTAGTGAGGCAAATTTTTCCACTATTTGAACTTGAACATCGTGCCAATCACTATTGAATGCTTTGTTAATGTTTAGGAAGAGCTGCAGATTTTAGGTGGTAATTTTGACTATTAACGTATATGTATTGTAGACTGGGCCAAAAACATTGACTTTTTTTGAAAACTACAGGGTGATTCAAAAATCGATCACGAAACTTAAGGGGTGATTCTACTTGACAAAATAAGGGTAGAGCTTCATATAATTTTTTTCAAAATGTCATTCGTTTTCGAGTTACAAGCCGTCAAAGTTCAATTTTTATTTTGGTTTTTTCGCCATATTGCATTTATTTTTTAACCAATCCAGTTGATATTTGGCACACAAATCGAGCTTTGCAGATTCTAAAATTTTAAGACAAAAGTACTTTTTTAAATACCGCCAGAGGGCACTTTACCTAAAACTTAAAATTTATTTACATCATAACTTTTTATTTTGACAGATATCGCAAAGCTGGGGGCGCCATTTTATAGACAATCAAAAACTTAAAAAATAAGGTACTCTTTATTAAAGTCGATAAACCTCACCGTTTAGGCACCAATAGACATCAAAGTTTTCATCAATTTCAATCAAATTACCTACATACATACAGGGTGTCCAGTAACTCAACCGACCAAACTTAGCCAGGGCGATTCTACAACAAAAAACAAGAAAAAAACTTCTATATAAACCTATGTCCTAAACGTTCTTAGTTTTTGAACTACGTGTGTTAAATATTTAAAACAATAAAACATATAATAAATAACGTATGTTCTAATTTAATTAAGGCGTATGAGAACATTGATGTTTATATGAATGATTCTAAATGTTTGACATTTATCGACTTTAATAGAATGTACTTATTAAGTTTTGATTGTCTATAAAATTACCCCAGTACGATATCTGTCAAAGCTAAAAAGTTATGATGTACCTAAACTTTAAGCTTTAGGTAAATCTATGGCGGTATTTAAAAAAGTATTTTTGTCTAAAATTTTAGAGTCTGCAAGCTCGATTTGTGTGCCAAATTTCACTGGATTGGTTGAAAATAAATGCGCCATGGCGAAAGCAACAAATAAAAATTGAACTTTGACGGCTTGTAACTCGAAAGGATATGACATTTGGAAAAAATAAAATATATGAAGTTCTATCCTTATTTTGTCAAGTAGAATCACCCCCTTAAGTTTTGTGGATCTGATTTTTGAACTCACCCTGTATGTATAGTAGACTAAGCCAAAAATCTACTTTTTTAGAAAAATATATCGAAAATATGATTTAGGGGTAACAAAAAAGAAAATATTGGGAAGGTTTGAACTTTTGATATTAATATTTAAAAGGTTTGTCTTCTTTGATTTAGATTTTTTATTTGTACTTTCATTTTTTTGCGTCAAAGCTGGGCCAACTAACGAGGAAAAAAAAAATATCTGCACATATGTCTTTGAGAAATTAAATTGCCTACAAAAACGTTTACAGAAAATTTTGCGCCAGACGAACGTTTTCGAATCAATCAAATATTTAACATTTAACATATTTTTTAGATTTATCCTTTTTATTTTGAAATTTTGTAAATAACGAAAAAGAAATAGATAGTTTAAAAAAACTAAAAAACACGCTTTTATATGCAACCGAACTAAAAATTAGAAAATAATTTTTTCATTACAAAGAGTTTGTCACTTCAGAGTAAAGCGTGGGGTGCATTTTACTATTTTTTCATAACTTTTCCCTCATAGATATTTACCAAATAGAATAATTATAACATTTAATATATTAAGCACCCACGCTTTTATTCTGAAGTGACAAACTCCTTTGTAATGAAAAATTATTTTCTAATTTTTAGTTCGGTTGCATATAAAGCGTGTTTTTAGTTTTTAAACTTATTATTTTATTTGGTTCGATATATCATTAGTTTTTAAAAATAAATGCTCCAGTTTATTCACTAAAAATAATCACTTCGCCATTTTGTCCAAGAGACACAGAGGATCTGTAAAGGAATTTATTTATCCTGGCGGTCCTAATCAGGATAACGGGATACTGTTTGTAAATTATTGCATTGTCATCGGTCCTTGATACGTGTGCAAAGTTTCAAAGAAATTGAATCGCTGGAAGTTGGTAGAAATTAGGCTCAAAGATTCCGTTACTAGATAGATAGATAGGTTGGTTTCTTATGAAACATTTTTAAATATTAATACTAAATAGGAAAAATTGCTTTCTAATGTTTCAATAATTATTAGAGCATTAGGTACTCTACAATTGTTTCGCCTTTCTAGGGCTTCATCAAGAAGTACTTCGTGTACTAAATTTAAAAAAATGTTACAAACAGAACCATTTAACACGTTTTCCCAAAAGGTCTATAAAATATTATTAGGGGTTTTTATTATGCGGCCCAGATGTGGTAATAAATTCAATAAGGGTCGCGCATGTCCGCGAAATTTATTTGATCATTGGTAGAAAGAGTTGTGTTGTCTATAAGTGATTTTAATTTCCTAGTTGTTCATATAAATTTAATTTTTACCTTTGTTCTCTCTATGGAGTAGTTTAACATTATTAAGATCTATAAGTGGTTTTGTTCTATACAATGTGTTGAAATGCCTGTGTTTTTAAACCATTTAAAATTGATGTTTTGTGTTCTTTTATTCTGTTTAAATATAAGTATTTGTATAACAAATACCTATTAACTGAAAATAAGTTTGGATATATTATAAAATTTTGATATTTTAAGCGATAAAATTGATAAAATTATGATTTTCGATAATATAGTTTATCAATTTGTTCCACTAAGTAAAAAAATTTGGTTCACTAATAAAGAAAACAATAGTTTATTTATTTCTTTACCTTAAATTGCAAATAACTTTTAAATAAATGATTTTATAAAAAAAGGTTACGAGACCTTTTTCGTAGAGTATTAAATAACTTTTAAGAATCTATGTTGCTTTTTCTATTTATTTATTTTCTCGTTAATTACAAAATTCCAAAATAAAAAAGCGTAAATCTAAAAAATATAACAATGTTTAAAGCTTGATTATTCGGGTTCATCTGGCGAAAATTTTTAATAGATGTTTTTTGGTAGGCAATTTAATTTCCTTAAGGCCGACTTGTTGCAAACACCATGGCAACATCGGTGGGCGTTTTCATGCAAGAAATCGGCAAGTCGCCTGTTCTCCATTTAATATGAAAACATCGGCACGTATGTAGAGCTTTAAAACTAGTGTGGACGCGAAACACTTGTATCTGCAAATGTTGGCCAACTTTGTTGCTGAACAATTTTTTGAACAAGATACAGTCGGCCGACAATGTTGTCCCTGATTATATTCAAGTCTGTACATGGCTTCAGATTAGATTAATCTGAAAGTTTGTACACATATTAGGTATCTTTTCCCTGTATTTTAAGACTTAGTATAAGTAAATAAAATTATTTGAAAAGGAGCTACAGCTGATCCTTGGGAGCTTTTCTCAAAAAAGATGCTTTGCGGTTACCACTATATCTCTGAACTAGATCCTTTAAAATTAAAAAACCAATAGTTTTTCGTTAAAGTTATGTTTAATCTAGTAATTAATCAAAGGAATAGCAATATTTTTTTGACAAAACGGCGGTTTCTCAAAACAAAAGGAAATCGATTTTTGACCAAAATTTTCGCCTTAAATTGTTTACAAAAAATAAATATTTATCGGGAAGAAAATTATTTTTGATTAATTACTAAAAATATATTTAAGAAACTTGTGATAAAATTTGAGACTAATCGGTTTAGCCTTTTTTGAGTAATGTTGGTCACCGACTTTGAAAACACCATTATGAGAAAATGCGTTTAAAGTTTGAAAAGCACATAAAAGCACATTGAAACGCCTTTTGAAATTTGCGTGTAACTTTGAAAATATTCACCAGAACGATATAAAATTTTCTATGTGTATTCTTAAATACAGGTACATCAAGAAAATAAAATAAAAAAATCGATTTTTTGAAAATTCTAACTTTATATAACCCCTTAAGGTATATGTGCAGATAATATTTTTAGCTTTAGTTAGGCAGCTTTGACGCAAAAATTAAAGTACAAATAAAAAATCTAAATTAAAGAATATAGACTTCCAAATATTGATATTAAGGACTCAATCTTTCACAATATTTTCTTTTGGTCACTCTAAACAATATTTTTTATTTATTTTAAAACAAAAAAATTTTTTTGGCCCAGTCTAATGTATAGCCTCAAGTAATGTTTCCCAATATCCTTTATAACCTAATATGTTGGATAATTTAAGCTTTTTTAGGTTTTCAAGGTGAGATAATTTTAGTTTGCAAAGAAAACTATCTGCCTTATGATCGAGTTAAAGTTAGCAAAGCAATGGACTTTGATATTAAAAAGGCCGAATTTAGAGATGACAAGTTTTACAAAGACAATGGAATCGAAGTCATTAAGGTTGGTAATATCGTCTTGGTAACAATTAATGTTGTTGTTTAGTCCTACTCTAGCTATTTTAGTTTATCGGTAATATTTTTAAATAATTTATGTTTTATCTTAAATCTTAAAAATACAGCGTGTTTCAGGATAGGTGTTACAAAAGGATAAATACACCAAAACTTTGGGAATTTTTAAACGTCCTTTGGGGAAGCTGGTAGCATGGTCCAAAACTAATAAATACAAATTTTTACTTTAATTGGTAACATACAGGGCGAGTTATAACTAAAAATGTGAAAATGGCCAAGTAAAAGAATTTAAAAAATATTTTTGTTAATTATGCATTAAAAGTTTTTAAAATACTATATTTTGTATTACGCATTAAAAGTTTTAAATACTCTAATATTTTAAAATAAAAATATTTTAAATATAATTTTTTTATTTTGCTCTCTCTTGACCAGTATTTAAGTTATAATGCGTAATGTAAAAATAGACAATTTCACTTTTTTACTCTTATGCTGTAACTTCAAATTTTGACATAATTTTTGGTAACATTTGTGGTCAGCATAGACGTCATAAGATGACGACAAAATGACCTTAAATTGACCTCCTAAGTCTGGAAACAAAGACGTCTTGTTAAAGACGTTTTTTAAAATGACGAAAAATTGACACATATACTTTTATTTTAAATGCTAAATTGATATGAGTTCTTATTTGAAAATTGAAATAGGAAAAACTCCTTACTGCTTATAATTTCCCTTGCACTGCAGGTCACATCTCGGGTCACTGTCCAGCCTGGAAATGCAGATTTTTACTAGCCGAAGATATTTTTTCAAAGCTAATAAGTCACTAACCGCAGACCGTTCTCGAACTATTTTGGTCTCATTGGTACAGTGTAGGCGATAAAAGCGAAGATGTTAAATAAACGTAGTAGATTTATTCTCCATTACGCCATCTATCGGTGCAGAAGTTTTCCCATTTCAATTTTGTGAAGTCATTAGTCTTATTTTCTGAAATATGATATTTCGGTTGGATTTGATACGAATCATATAATGTCACAAATTTTTCTGGCGGGTTTTTCTAAACATGACGTCTCGATTTTTAGTTTTCTAGATACTTGTTTTAAATTTTTTTGGGGTTTTCTTTATTTTGTTTAAAAAAAACTATTATTTTTGGCGTGTACCCAAATAAATGACATCAATTAAATGAATCCGCCTAACCAATACAGAGATATATCTTCTACTTGTGGCAATATTGCCACATGCTATAAATTACTAAAACTTTCGTGAAAAGTTACCCGAAAATTAAGTCAAAACAGAAACAAATTAGTTTTTAATAATACTTAGCTGGGCTTTTAAACAAACTAAGGACCACAGAATAAATTCCTGTTAAAAAATTTACTAAATCGTATACAGGGTATTTCTTATAGTATGACCAATATCCTAATATTTAAAATGCTTGTTTTAAATGCATATAAGGCCACTTTTAAATTTTAGGAATAAAAATAAAGTAAGTTTTTTCGACGATTTCTATGCCAAAGATGTAAAGTATTTTACATATTTAAAATTTTTGAAAATTCATGACAAGGTCAATAAATCCGTTCTTTTTGGAAATAACCATAGCTTATGTTATATTTTTTAAAGGAAAAAAAATTTAGAAATATTTACAAATATACTGCGTATTTCATTAAAAATAACAAAGTTTCCTTATATCAAAAACTACTTTTTTTGTCAAGAATTATTCAAGAATCTTAAATATTTTAAAAAACTTTACATTTCTGGTATAGGAATCTCTGAAAACCTTGTTTTTATTTCTAAAATCTAAAAATGATCCAATATACAGGGTCTTCCATTTAAAAAAAAAATATGATGCAGATAATTGCTTAATTTTATTTACAAATTAACTGTGCTTAGGAATTAGCATCTTATTTTACAAAATCGCTAAAAAACCGCTTATTTTTACGTTCATCTACATTAAAGTGTCAATTTATAGGTATGTGTTTCCACTATTAACTAAAGAAACCGAGATTGTAGTAATTGGTTCAAGCTTTATTGGAATGGAAGCTGCAAGTTACTGCGTAAACAAAGTAAAGAGCGTCACTGTTATTGCTAGAGGCAATGTGCCTTTTAGAAGTATTTGGGGTGAACGCATTGGTGCTGCCATCTTAAAATGGTTTTTGGATAAAGGTGTAAAGTTTATTCCAAATAATGGTAAGTTATTTTGATTTTATATCCTTGCATTGCATATCCAAAAAATAAATATTATTATACAGAGACAGACTGTCTACAAATGGGGTTTAGAATAGGACAAATAAACTAAATATTTTTAAATTTTAGCTTTTAAAAAATATGATTCACGAAAAGAAAATATTGATTTTGTATACAAATCGTTTCCAACCTGGTGGGCGCGAGACTGCTGCAAGGGGGCATGCAGCTGTTTCTCAAAATATCAGTTTCAGTCTTACGGTTTCGGAGATATGTGCTGAAGAACAAGCTTAACCATTGCATTAGATTTTTATATTGTTGTATTAATTTTTTTTCTTTTGTAAGATTTGTTTTCATTATTATCATTTAAAATTATTATTTTCTTTGATAAATTATAATTTCTTTATGTATATTTTCAAATAATATTGTATATTATTTTGTGGCCCTTGTCTTTGAACAGCTATTAGAGAAAACTTACTGATTTAAAATTATAATTCGTTTAAAATAGATTCATACCATACACGTCATGCTACTTCAATACATTTAACGCGGAATTCTTGCCAATGTACATTATGCTGTCAATACATAGACTTGTTTCAAGCTTCAAATTTTAAAGTAAAAATGAGATTTGACAGATATTTCAATATTTGTTAAAGAAATTAAGGGAGCAAAATAATATTCTGTTTTTAAAGGGGGCGCAGGTACCAAAAGGTGGGAAACCACTGGTATACAGGGTTTGAAAAACATGATTTTTGTGCGAGAGTATACTACTAGTCCCTGGGCCAGTAATGGAATTGACTTTATGGTAATAATACTATTTTCTTAACCTTTTCAGGGCGGTTCTTTGTGACGAGTCAACCACAAATATTCATACCGCAATAAATAGAAGCGGCGCTTTAACCCAGCCTGTCAATATCAAATGTTTCGGGTGTCGGTCGGACTGGGCAAACAAGTCACTTTTTTCTCGGACAAGTTCACCGCAATGTTTTACATACAAATTTTAAACATTGTGCCAAAAATCGTAAGTGTCAAAGTCATAAAACCATAAGACCCATGCACACGTTTTGGGTATCGAATTGGGCGGGTTTCGTAACTGTAACCCTTACGATTTTCGACACAATGTTTAAAATTGCATGTAAAACATTGTGGTTAACTTGTCCGATAAAAAAGCGATGCGTTTGCCCAGTCCGACACCCGGAAACATTTGACATTGACAGGATGGGTTATATCGCCGCCTCCATATATGGCGGTATAAAGATCCATGGTACACTCGTCAAAAGGAACCTCCCTTTAAAAGTGTTATTATCATGAAGCCAATTCCATTGCTGGCCCAGGGACTATTGTTTCTCTTTAATTTTTTATTAAACCAAAAAAAATAAAAAAATTTGGGTAGGCGCGCTTGTGGCAGCTTCGGTTGTATCGGCAAGCGTCGATCTCCGGAGTTAAGCAGTGGAATGCGCGCCCATAATTTGGATGGGTGACCGGCACCAGCGGTGTTTTGGGCAACGGCACACGGTGTTCTGCTCGGGGATGCGGACCGAGCAACAACCATCCAAGTTATGGAATGAATGGTGTGTGAATGGGAAGGAGTAGGGGTCAAGGTACAATAAGCCTTCAGGCTGCAGTGCACCACCTAGGGGGGCGGTCGTCGGACCTGGGTGGGATGGCCTCGAAAGTGTGAAAAAAATAGGGTTTAAGGTTGTCTTTAGTTTATCGAGGCTTTAAATATGTTTAGAAATAAACTCGAGTCTTAAAATAAATATTTCCTGTTTTTCTATGTAAGCTCTAGGATTTAGTTGGGTACTGTTTACGGAAAATAGGAATTCCCATGTAAATTTTAGGGGTTAATTATTGGCTCTCTGTACATTTTACAGAAAAAATGTAATGAAACATTTTGAAGAGACCAATACCGCAAACCCTCGTGCCAAGTTTTAAAATAATTTAATAAGCGTATCTTATATTATTTAATTTAATGTAATTACAAAATTACAGGCACCTGTAAAATAAATGTTGTCACTGACATGAGGAAAAGTGTCAATAAATCAGTGACAGTCCTATTATGGATGGTAGAGGGGGAGGATAATCATCTTTTATGGCGCACAAGTTGAAAAAGTGGCCATCGGAATGTAGCAAATTGGGATGGCGCCACAGTAGCCAGTGGAGGGATTTTGGTATTTCTTTCCTTTTTATTTTGTATCTATCTGTCCTTTTCATTTTGTATCTTACTCTAATAATTCATGCTCATTGGTTAAAAAATCTCCTCTGGCTACTGTGGCGCCACCTTAAGTTGCTCCTTTCGACGGACACTTTTTAAAACATTCAGATGGTTATCCTCCTCTACCATCCATTAGTCCCATGATAAATTGTTTGGTTTTA
>JACEGR010006414.1:0-61080 GCA_014170235.1 Listronotus bonariensis | reverse complement strand
TGTGGGGCACGCCATGCCCCAGATATGAGAACAATATTCCAAGGAAGGTCGGATTTGGGTCACATATAAAGTATATAAATTAGAAGGGGAAAAATACTTTTTGGCTCGAAAGAGAAATCCAAGCTTTTTGAAGCTCCCGTGGCTATAGATACAATTGTGTTTATGCCAGTTAAGGTTACTTTCAAATGTGACGCCCACAAGATTGAAGGTGTCCTTGCTCTGTAAAACTTGGCCGCTCATAAGTAGAGGATGAGTATTTGATGACTCTTTTCGCGGCAAGGAACATGATTGTGTTTTGGATGCATTAAAATGGATGAGATTTTTGGCGCCCCAATCCAATATTAAATCAAGATTCTGCGAAAGAGATATCTGCATCGCTCTGCGTTTGTTTTCCAAATCAGGTTTGGTGATTGACGTGGCTGCGAGATTTCTGTTCCCAACGTATTTCGCGACGTGCTATTTGGTTCGCGATGTGGGTCAAATCCAGACGCGGCTTAAAAGTCTCCTTTGAAATTTAAAGGCGGTTGCAAGGTCAAAAACAAACCAATTGTGTGCCAATTATTTGTAAGCTTAACAGTAATTTTTTATTTTATTTTTTCAAACAGTAGGTACCAAATTTTTAATTTTTCAACTGATTCAACTATACTGTTGATTGATTAAAATAAAAAATATCAACTAAGCAAATATCCAACTTTGAAGCTCTTTAACCATAAAACCAGAGTAGACTGGGCATTGAGCCCATGCATGAGAACATTTGGCCCAGAAGTCAAGATCTACAATTTATTTAAAAAATTAAGCAAACGCCACTTTTTATATGATATGTGAGATCCTTTAATATTCTTGGGGTTTCTTTAAAATTCGCGGTAGTAATGGCCAATTTCTTAAAATTTTTAAGAAATTTCATGACTTAAAATGTTTAGTCTTGAAGCTTCCTGCCTGAGGTATAATATAGCCAAATTAAAGTTAATAAATATAGTAATACTAATAGTTTGTTTTGGATTTTAGCACTTTTATCTTTTTCTTATCTTTCTTGTTTCATATATATATATATATATATATATATATATATATATATATATATATATATATATATATATATATATATATATATATATATATATATATTATATATATATATTTGTTCGTTATTAATTAACGTAGTGTTGTATTTAAATAAATTTTGCAGCTTTTATTCAGATATTTTTATTTCTAGACACATGTAAGGTTTTTAAATAGCCGGTTTATTTGTGGCCAATTCACCCTAACATTTTTAAAGACAAGACCTAAATTTCCAGTCATTCTTATCCTCATTTTAACACGATAAATATATTTAACGCCTTTACAAAATATCCTAAAAATACGCACATATCCACAATTTTTCGAAGTCGTTAAAATTCTTACATCAGTTATTCACTGAATTACTAGCTTAAAACAGCCATTAACATATTTCGGTATTAAGACCTGTACGCATAAATAATGGACTCATCGCGGTTTAAAGCGACGATTCATCGAACAAATAATCAAAAACTGCACGCCTTACTGCTAAATTAGTTCTCGAAAACAAATCATTAGCTTGAATTTACGATCCCAAAGTCCCAGAACATTCAAGGAAAAAATGCGGTTTACACACACGCTGGCTAGACGGTCATGGGTATTAATAGATGCATTCTTATTCGATCAATCTATACAGGGTGTAGCAGGCTTTAAATTATTTAAATCGGTTCATTAAAGTTAGACTAATTATTAAAATAAATTATGTAATTTTTTTAAACTAAACGGTGTTACTGTACTAAAAGCCAAAAATAATTTGGTAAGTCTTAGCTACGAGATAGCACCAATCTGCTCATCAATCTAGAGTATTGGGGTACCCTGAAGCGAATTATAGTGGAAATTTTTTGACATAATCATTGAATTTGTTTTAACGTCATGTCTGTCATTCACATATATAATTAAAGAAAATATTATTTTGTACCAGTTGTAGTATTTCAGACATAACATAATATAAAATAATGTAAGGTTTATAGGACCCTAAAGGTTTTAACCTAATGACAATTTTATACAACTACAGTTAAGCGGGTTTTACACCTGACAAGTAATGGATCAATTAATTGAACAAGTGCTTGTTCAAGTGACTTGACGGTTAAAAATTTTCTCAACTTATTTATTAAGTAGCTTGCTCAAGTACTTAAAGAAATTAAAACTTGTCATCAATATTTTTAGGGGCCTTTTAGTAATTAGTTAATAGTTAACAAAACCCTATAAAACCATTTGATAAAATTGAAAATAAATTGGACAATAACTTGAAGAAAGTAAAAACATCCAACTTTTCAATTTCTTTATCAAACATTTGACAAAGTAATTGAACAAGTTTTTGATCAATAACTTATTAGGTGTAAAGATCGCTTTAGTAAAATAATATCATAAGACTGAAGTACTAGACAGAAGTCAAGAGCAAACGAAAGCAAGGTATAGGTCTAAAAAATTAAAATAAACTATTTTTACCAACTGTAATGTATATATGTAATAAGGTATATATAATATAAAAGAATAAACGATGATAAGCTCTAAAATTACATATATTTGCAACTACTATTGGTAAAATGGAAAATATTTATTTTATAGTAAAATTTTAAAGCTCGTGTCAAAGTTACAAATATTAATTTAAAAGAATATTATTTAACACAAACTTGGTGTGAAATTTTCTTACAGAATACCACACGTGCTTAAATTATTCCAGGAAATAAATTTAGCACTAGTGGTATTACAAGTGAAAATATAAAAGAATAGAGAATCAATCTGTATTCTGAAAGTGGCACACCACGCGTTACGGGATCTTACGATATGAGCACAAAAAAATTGGAAAAATTTGTATAGAAAAAACATTTTTAAATTGTATATCGATGCTCTTAAAAAAAAAAAATCACAAAAAGTTTTAAGCAATTAAATCGGCGGACGGAGGTAAACGGGGCGCGAAAATATCTCTTTTACCTGCACGCCTGTAAGGTTACGTTTATATCATAGGTAAATGGGGCGCCAGCCCTTCCCGAGAAGGGGTGTGGGTCAGGGCAGGTAAGAATTCCTATAATTGACACTAATAATTTGTATACCACTTAATCAGTGCAGTTCTCATTGTAACAGTGAATAGATGTGCGAAAAGATTTCCGCTCAAGATTTTAATAGTGAGAAAATGTCGGTATCAGTAATTGAAAGTGTGAGTGGAAAAGATTTAATAGCCTACAAAAATTTTACATTTTCCAAAGACAGTAAACAAAAGAATGTAAATATTTTTTGATGCAATAAATGTTTCGTAATTAATAAAATTTTTAAAAATAGACCAAAATTTTATTTCGATACCTTTACTTTAAAGAAAACATTTGCGCCCCGTTTACCTATACGATTTTATTGACCCCAAGATCCCTGCGCCCCATTTACCTGTTCAATAAAGTGTGAAGGCCTTGCGCCCGTTTACCACCACCGAAATCGATAGCCTTTGCTAACTTTCTATTATGATATGCCGCAGGTGTCTCTATAGTAGGAGAGCTAGTGAACCATTCGAGTAACGTTGGGCCTGTAAGGCTAGAAATTTGTATAGTGATGAGTCATAGCATGCTAAGTACGACAATTATCACTTGGCAAGCATCAGCCCTGCAGCCTTGCACATCATCACCCTGTATATTTTTAAAAGTTTAAAAAAACTTCGAGCTGTAAGCTAGAAATTTTTCTGGGATTTGGTTCATTTATAGTAAGGTTTGAAAAAAATTAACAGGCGTTTTCGATAAGCACAAGTATAGTCGTTGGAATTAAATAAGAGAACTTCTAAAACCATATACACAATAATCGCTACTCATTTTTATTAAAAAAACTCTTTATCATACCGCTCCGCTTTGTCCTACTATCAGCGCAAAAGGCGCCGACAAGTGGGGTAATAAAATTTTGGAGTCAACGAGGACTTTAAGATCTTTTTAATGGCAATATAATAAACAGGGTGCCTCATTAAAAAAAACAACATTTTTTCCACCCTGTATATTATCACCAGTATCACCGTTAAAAATATATTTAAAAGAGCTTTAAGAAAACACCACATGAGGTATCTAGCTTTATTAGTTTTTGAAATATTGCCATCCAAATCAGCCATACCTTTCAGTTCGCCTGGCAGGTACTTGTGCTTATCGAAAACGCCTGTCATCATTTTTTTTTCAAACCTTACTACGCATAAACTAAATCCTATAAAAGTTTTATGCTCAGAGCTCGGGGTTTTTTATTTTTATTTTTTAAACTTTCAAACATATACAAGGGTGATGATGTGCAGGGCTGATGCTTGCCAGGTGATCGATTGTCGTACATGCTATGACCCATCAGTATACACAAATTTTTAGCCTTACAGCCCTAACATTACTCGAGGGGTTAATAGCTCTGGGACTATATCGACGCGGCGCTGTAAAGGATAGCGGTGCCATTTTGTAAAATAGTCCGATTGCAGGCGGCTTTTTTCTTGTCTCTTATTATATTTATCAATTTTAGGCGTTCAACCAATTATAACCGCGGTAATAATTGGTGACAACTTTGACGTATAATACATTGTTTAAATGTCAACATAACCGATTGGAAAATACCGTTTTAGAATTGGTTCTTTGCCTAAACTTGACTATACAATGCGAATGACACAAAATCCCACAGAATAGTGTGTGTTTAGTTGACTGCTAGACTGGTTAAAGTTCATAAAATATTGACTTGATAATATTAAACTACATACATAATACATTGCTATAACCATTAACGTAATGACAAGTCGCAGTTGCGTCATTTTACAAAGGGTTGGGTATGACAACTAATTCTCCCTCTTCTATATTCTTATTGGTCTAATCTCGCTTCACACTATCGCATGCGACATCAACTAATTGTCTTTTAAAAACAATTCGGATTAAGCGAGATTTCAGTGGTGTTGCATGCGACTCTGTTTACTTAAGAGTGGGCCTCCCAAAGATGTTAAAAAATCGGAAAACAGAGTAATGGGTCAGAGGACAGTACAAAATGAGACAACTGGTCAAACAATGCCGACGCTTCATCATTATATGGTGACTTTTTAAAGGCTACAACAAAAAAACATTACCATTAACAATTTTTTTTATTGTAGCCTTAAGAAAATCAAAATATATTGACAAAACGTCGGCATAGTTTGAGAAGTTGTGTAATTTTGTACTGTCCTTTGACCCATTACTCTGTTTCCTGTATAGTTTAAGGACGTGAACAAGTTACCATGCTAAAAAATAACACTTTTTTTTCTTGTTTAATAGGTGGCAAATTTCACCCCCAGGCTAAGAATAAACAATAAAAACAATCTTCCATTTTACCACAATGTTTATTCGAAAGTTGAAACATATTGTAAAAAAGTGTTTTACCAAGGAACGTCCTTAAAACACATGTAAAAAAGGCAGCACCAAAAGTACTTTGTGATGATCGAGTGAAAAAAATACGCGACATACTGCCGCTACTGGTTTGTACAAGACTATTCAACATATATATTTTTCCTGGTAGAAATAACACGGAAAGTTCAGGTTTAACTTAAGTTAAAAATCTCGTAAACGGTGAAACCTAGTAATAAATAATTTACAACTATGCTTATCTTTAGACTGCTCTCCAGATGCTCACCACTCATCACTCCTATTCAGAAGAGCATCGATATTAAATAGATTTTTTAAATGTTATAAGATTATAGCAACCAATTAATACATGCTTAAATTTGATTGGTGGCACTAAAACGTAATTAGTTAAAGAACACACAAATAAAAAGCAACAATTTATGTACAGTCAATTAAGATGCATATTTAAGATAGTATTGAATCTAACGACCACCCGCTAAGCCATGCCATTTCAAACGATAAAGTGATTACCCCAAAAAAAAGTTCGAACAAGGCTATATAGATGGTTATAATATAATAATTATGACTTTTTAAAAGCAAAAAGAACACATTTTATTACAAATAAACATATAGCGCAAAAGCCCGTGAGCGTCAAACCTTCGTCATTTTGTAAAAGCTGAAAGTTTGTCGGCGGAGGCTCCCAACATACCGGGTGATGCATCGCCGGGCGGGACATAGGAAATCCCATGTAACTTTTAATGGGGTCAATTATTGGTTCCCCTAATTATTTTAGAGAAAAATTCTATTGAATATTATTGAAGAGCATGCAAATCTACCTCCATGGTAAAAACTTTAGACTTTTCGGTTAACCCGTTTGCTAGTTAAAGGCTAATATATTTTTAAAAATTGTTACATTATTATCGCCTCATATTTATGAACAACAATAAAAATACCAGTTAGCGTGCCATAACGTTGTCAGGTAAGTCATCCTGGCTTTTTGATATTCAATTAAATGAACATACTTAACCTCAGCTACCCCTGTATGCTACCACCAACAAAAATTGTTGTAAGGAAAAAAGTTGGTCGTGTTGTCAAAATGAAGGTACTCACGAAAAATTAGCTTGTTGGTAATGACTAGTTAAAATAGTCCAGGGATTCTTAACTATATCGGAAAAAATTTGTCATATATTTTTCCCCATGAGTTTTAATTTGTTTTGCGTTTCATGGGGTGATTAATTACAATACTGCGTTATAACTAAAAACTACCATACTCATCCTGTAGACAGTGCCAACTATGCGTGTTCCAGACTTGACACCAAAGTATTAGCAAAGTATGCAGTATGGATCCTAAAATTAGGACTGGCGTCTCGCGCGTCTAGCCAACACTGATCATATCTTTCCACGCCAAACTTTAGACCCGCGATTCATCGCATGTTTCATGAATGAAATACTCTTTTAATTTGAATGTTTTGCTAACATGTTTTATAAATAGGAAGTGGATGAAGGATACTTTAGTTCTAATTAGTTTAAAGTTGTTGTTAGTTTTTAAAATGGACAAAGGTAACATCCATATAAAAAGACTCATTTCAGCACCAATTTTTGGTCTAATCTCGTTTGTGGCACGATTCTAAAATTGACCTGCGAAGATATATTTGCATTTCCATATCGGGCACTAGTGTCTACAATTTTGTAATTAGTATATAAATCCGTTAACTTTACAGTTTTTCCAGTGTGTATTTCTCTTGGGTTTAATTAAGGAATTAAAAAAAGACTTGCTTACCAGAATTAACCAGACCCTCCACCTATACTCTCTAATAATAACACAACTATTGTAAGGTAATAAGACTGATACTAATTTAAGAATCTTTACACCAGAACTTCGGTAGTAATAAAATCCAGTTCTTTCCTTAGCTTTAGTAAGCTCTTCTTGATAAATTTTCGGCGTAGATTCGTTAAGTTTTTAGCTCGGTACCACCACTGTCATTATTAGTTTAGACGACTACAATTTATCGGAATGCCCCAAACGGGAAAACACGAAATTGTTTCATACACTCTTCTTGGTATTTACTCAAAACTTACACCTCCTTTAAGCGGTTTAGGGAGAGAGGGTGTTAAAAAGGTAATTTTTCGCAAATATCTTAAATACTATGATGTTTGGCGCAAACATTGTTTGCAAAAATATTCTACAATAAATTATAAACCCTATTTTTCGTTGTTATGCAAAATATCATAAAGAAAATTTATTTAGAATATCGTTTGTAATCGATAAAAACAATAATACAAAATTTTATTGAACTCCAGAATTTGGCGAAAAAGCCTTGATTACATTCGTTTATTATAAAATATTAAAATAATTAATTTTTAATAGCTCCAAAATCATTTTCATGAAAGTTTTTCATACCCCTGTAACATTGATAATTTTATTTAAAATGCTTTTCTTAATACAATTTTCTAAATAATATTTTGCTTAAAAATTAAAAATATAGGTAATTTGCTCTTGAAGGCAAATCATGTTTTTCAAGTTTTTGCGTACGCTGTATACAAAATCAACATTTTCTTTTCGTAAATTATGTATTTTTTACCAGCAACATTTTTTTCATGAAGAATACATTTTTCTTGAAAAATTAATGTTTTTTATCCATTTATCCACTTGTACCATCGGTGAACTGTCTGTAGATTCCATAGATAACCTACATTTAGATTCGCAGTGGCAAGAAGCATTTCCCGGATTTTCACGACCTCGCGCAGTAAACAAATCGAGGGTGAACGAACATGCGCACTTAAAAGCCGTGGCAAAATACAAACACCGGCACCCCGTGCGCTCCATCCGCGATCTGAGCGTGACGTTCATTAGCTACCGTATGTACTTCGAACGGAATACCAGGACGCCGTCGACAAATTCTTTCCGATAATGCGGATAGTCTGTTTGGCGTCAGGCGCGTTCACCCTCGATTTGCTTGCGTACAAACCCGTTTTTCGTCCATGAAATGTAACTTTGGTTTCACGCAGACAATAACATTGGCAATCCATACGAGATCAGTGGTAGATCCATTCAAAAAGTTTTTTAGTAATAATTAAAGCTTTAGTGTCATTATAAGTGACAAATGCATTAAATGATACCAGCCAACTGACTTACTACAGTTACAATAGAGTGAAGCCATGTACAGACTTGGATACAATCGGACTGTATCTTGTTCAAAACATTTGGCCAACATTTGCAGATACAAGTGTTTCGCGTCACACTAGTTTTAAAGCTCGTACAAACCTTCCGAAGTTTTCCATATTAAATGGAAAACAGGCGACTTGCCGATTCCTTGGATGAAAACTCCCACCGATATTGTCATGGGTGTTGCAACAAGTCGGCCGACCGATGGGCAACATTCAAGATACAGTCGGACAACAAATGTTTTCGCCGATTGTATCCAAGTCTGTACATGGCTTGACTGACTACAGTGACTAAAAACTGGCTGACTGATCACTGCAATGTGCGATGTGTCGACACACTAGACCAAAAACAGAGTTTTCATCTAAACCGAATTGTATTGTAACAAAATGATATTTTTAGTAATTGTTATATGATATTGCTTAAGGGTGAGCTGTGCCACTGCCTGCCTCCTGGCTACGCCACTGGTACCAGGCTTAAATATCTAAATTATTACGCATTACGTTTGGTAGTGTAATCATTTGTGTCCTAAATTGATTAGTTAAGCTTGTGCGGCGTAAAACGACAATGTTTGCTTATATACGATATGAATGTGCTTGATTTATTAGTGTTTGGTGGCAATCAATACAGGGTATTATGAAAATGGTTAAATGTAATAAAATTTTAAAACATTCTACAGGAAGAAATGGAACAAAGTTATTACACAAACTCGCATACCTGTGTTACACCTCTATTAATTTAAGAGGCATATTTTGGTATATCGCACCGATCGATGGTTCAAAAACCAATAATACACGGGGTTATGAAATATTTGGTGCAAGGATCAGAGCTTTTCATTAAGCAAGCAAGTTACATTATATTAGGTAAAATTTATGTTATACAAACATGTGTGGAAATGAAATATCACAACCAAAACACATTGGCTTTGTTCGTAGAGCAAAATTTCCAACCAATTTTTCTAATGCGCATGCTTAGTTGGAAATATTTTTTTGATTAGTTAGGAATTTTTAACTCCACTAACGGCATGACGTAAAATGCCAACTGAACCAACGCCACCAAGCCAAATTTGCAAAAATATGCATGGCAATATCCTAATAAATACTAAAATAATTTCTAAAACCTAAGACTGAAAACACACTTAATCTGGCTAAAATGTTGAAATTGTAAACAACTAGGAAGGAACAAACATGTAAAATCAAAAAAATCACAGTAATGGTCATTGCTCATGTCTCCAACTAAAAATTTGTACAAAATCAGCGACTGCTCTACGAACAAACCTATTATTTCTAATTCTAATCACGATTGAATGTCTGTCTGCACGACCTAGAAAACTTGTCAAAATCCTTAAATCCCTTTCCCTCTCTCTGGGTTCCTAAATAATCAAAAGTCGAAGTTTAAAACTTTCTACGACTCAGAGGAAGTTCTCTCGACGATCACAACAGTAGACGAAAATAACTACAGACATAGTCCAAGAATAAAGATCAAGATCGTTGGCATGCGTCATCTAGTGAGAAACATGCAAAGTCAATCCCAGGCGGCCCTTCTAAGAAACTAAGAGCACTATAGCGCACTCCATTAAGACTAGATTAGATCAGATTGAAAACTGGAATTGGATTCCATATACTATGCCATTGTAACCTCTGCACAGGTTTATTGTGGTTCCTTCATATGGCAAAAGCACGCTGTCTAAGCAGTTCTTTTTAATTAGACTTTTAAGACACAAAACTGACTCCTTTCTAAATATTACTGCTTCGGATGTGGCCTCACTATGCTTTACAATCCGCAGATGATATAGGACTTTACAGAAGCACTGTAGTTGTTCCACGGTTCCCTTTTCTTTTACAGAAAAGCTAGGCACCTATCATTTCCTCCGGTTTCCCCCTTTGATAGTTTATCAGCTCCTTCATTGCCTTGGTGGCACTCATGTCTTGGTATTCAGGCAATAGTAGGTTTTTGGACAAACACACCCTCTTGGGATTAACTATACAGTCCTCTCCCAGTTTAGAACGTATCTGCTAAGAAGGTAACTTTGAGATAAATAGACTTTTTTATCGTGCCCTCTAGGTTCTCTTCGTCCTATAGTCGTGAATTTTTAGGCACATGTATAACTATTAATATTATCAATACTAAGTTATTCGGTTATTTTATATTATGTTGTTTCAGTTAGAGTCCGACCGCAGCTGGTTTTTCGGCCGAAACCGAAACTCAAAAATTTGGGGGTTCTACATATACTTCTTTTGATAACGGGTTCCAAAAATTGTGAAGCACAAGAAAAGCCTCGCTTTTTAAAACCCCATCATTTTAATCATTTTTATTTTATACCTTACATATTCTTCTCTTGAGGGAGACGGGGTTCCCACAAAATTTTAAAGAGCATAAAAAGACTTTCTATTAAAAAAAAAAACATTTAATTTTAATAATTATTATTATAATTTTTTAAATTAAAATAGCTTTGCCACGTAAAACAAAGTTATGCGAGCGCACGACGTCAAGGTCAGTTTCGGTTTCGGCCAATATTAGTCGAAACCGAAACTGCCGCGGTAAATTTATTTTTTTGGTTGAAATGGCCGAAACCGAAATTTCGGTCTTACACTAGTTTCAGTCTTAAAAATAAACTTTAAAAATCCCAGAAAATCATACACCTACTACTTTCAATATAAAATTAAATTTCTTTTTTAACATCCTCTCCTCTTTTTGTTATCATACCCACATTATGTATTATATTGTAAACCAACCGTTTTGTTTGTTTTCGATTTCATGCTAATGCGAAACATTTGCATTCCATGAAATCATCATCATTAACTGCCGATATACCGACAAAATAGAACAGGAAGTCTAGAGACCTTCAAATCATTTTGCTATTATTGTTATCTAGAACTGTTGTAAGACGGTTTTATGGTAGCCGATATCAGTAGCGCACAAACATATTTTATGGGAAATTATTAAATTACAAAAGTAAATAAGTAATATCGTTAATAAAACTAAAGTTATTGTGCTGGTACACAAAAATAATTCAATACATAAGTTTTATCAGTGTGAAAGCTATTCAAGTTCTGACGCAAGATGAGGACTCCCGAGTAGCTCAGGAGCATTATCGTTCTACTTAATGGCGTTCAAACGACAAGAAATGTTATGCACCTGATGCTACTACGTTTTTAATTAAATCTTTATTTATTTATTGCATACATACATTCATACGAATACAATTAAAATCCTTTGTTTATATACGCTCATGCACCAACCCTTTTGGTTTGTGCTTCAAACGTGTTTTATGATTAAGGATGGATTTTCTAAAATTATTTAGTTAAAATGGAATTAGATATTAAAAAGAGATTATTATTATAAAGCCAAGAAAGGTTAAAAACAACGAAATTTTAAAATTTCTTAAAGTATCTCTCTTTCCTTGTCTAAGGATGCGTTCCAGTGACTAACTTTTTAGAGCAGTTCAAGAGCTTCAAGCCCTGGAGCGTGACGCACAAAAATTTTCGTCACTGGAAAGACCCTCTGGTTTTATCTTATTTATTTTATTTACAGCTGTCACGTTGACATTTAGAACTATCATTGATATTTCAAAAAATGCAAATCAAGGTAATTCAGTGAGGATATTAAAAAGTTTCTCCCACTTTATCTTTTGAATGGGACAAGATATCATGACCGGGTAAAATTTGGGTAAAAGTGTGTCACTTAAAGTACTCTTTGGAAAAAAATAGCTTCGGTCACATGGCCTAGTGCCAAGGGGGCATTAGCAACTTTTTCTTTAATGAAAAGAGGGTTATGTAGGTCCTTCTTTTAAAGGCCCTTCAATTCGCTACTCATCGCCGTTTTATTTTTAAAAATCGGTTGAGTCGTTCTAGACTTAGAACCGTTTGAAATTTGGCTTAAATACCGAACGAACAGTGTGGTTTTAATGAAATTGTTAAGTCAAGAACAGCTGGGCCGATTTTCAAACACAAAATGGCGTTAAGTAGAAATCCAAGGGCCTTAAAAACGAGGTGCTTAATGACCCTCATTTCTATTTGAAAAAAAAGTTGGTATTGCCCCTTGACAGTAGAACACGTGACCAAAATTATTTTATTGTCAAAAATTAGCTTAAGCGACACAATTTTACACGAATTTCATCCGATCTCGATATCATTCAAAAGTTAAGGGGAGAGAACTTTAAAAACCGCAATGTATGTACAAATTGGAGTTTTGAAAGGCCTTTAAATGAACGTGCTACATGACCCCTCTTTCCATTTGAAAAAAAAGTTGGTAATGCTGGTGCACTAGGCCACATGACCCAAAGTATTTTTATGTAAATGAGTAGTTTAAATGACACCTTTTTACCCAAATTTTATCTGATCTCAATATCTTGTCCGATTCAAGAGATAGGGTCAAATTTTATAAAAATATACTGAACAACTCAGAAGTTAGAAGGGAGGTAACGTACTTTAGGACCTCACTGTATAACATGTATGTTATGCTGGATGCGCCTTAAGTACTAACGTAGCGTGGATCTATTACGTGAGGTAATTTTTGATTTGCATGTTTGGAGGACAAGGAAAATCCCCAGGGGCAGCAGATTCTACAGTCTAGACTAGGGCTTCCCAAACTGTGCGTCGCGACGCCCTGGGGCGTCGCAGTGCCCCATTAACAGTGGGCCACGTGTACAAAATTATTTTTATGCCAAAGAGTAGTTTAAGTGATACCCTTTTACCCTAATTTTACCCAATCTTGATATCTTGTCTCATTCCAAAGATAAAGTAAGGGGAATTATTTTAATATCCTCACTGTATTAAACAAATAAATAAAGTAATGAAATTAATAATAAGAGAATTAACTCTTAATGGAATGCGCCTCCCAACATAGTAAAATAAATTGTAACTTTCATGCATTGCTTCATAGTTCAAATGGAAACTTCCCGTACTTCTCCTTTATTCATTCATAGATTGTCCAGATTGTGGGACCTACTGCATGTAATGCCGCCGCCAGACATTGGGCCAACTACGACAAACTTTGGCAAACAACCATTGTATGGACGGGTAGTTTGTCTACATTCGTCTTGATTGGCTAACTTTGCTCGAGTCCGTTTGCTTACAAATAGTTTTCCAAATGTTTCGACAAATAGTTCGGCCACAAGTTCGCCCAATGTGTAGCAGCAGCATAAACATCTAACATTTTTCTTTAAATATTTAAATCTACCGTCAAGAAACTAAAGATTAATAGAAAAAATCATGTTTTTGTGTGTCTCTCTCAGTAGCCCAGGCACGTGTTTTTATTTGTTAACAATAATTACTTTAGAAAAAATAACACATGATAGATCCTTGTCTTCACACACATATTAAATATATCCGCTTTTTATTTTATTGATTTTTATTTAAATCCAATCCTGGTGCCTACCATTTAATATTTCGCGATTATATGACATTTATAATAAAGCAATTAAAACGGATCAAAGTTTTTTTTACAACGTGTACACGTAATATGGTAATATTTTATCTTTAATTCCCAGAGTGTCTAGATTGTGGGACCTACTGCCTGTAACGATCTAAGCTTCTCCCTCAAATCTACTGTCAAGAAACTAAAGATTTAAAAAAATCATGTCTATTTCAGTAGCTCAGGCACGTCTTTTTATTTGTTTAAAATTACTTTAGAAAAAATAACACATGTTAGATCCTTGTCCTCACACACATATGTATTTAATATATCCGCTTTTTGTTTTATTGATTTTTATTTAAAACCAATCCGGGTGCCTACCATTTAATATTTCGCAATTAGATGGCATTTAAAATAAAGCAATTAAAACGGATCAAAGTTTTTGTTTACAACGTGTACACGAAATATGGTAATATTTTATCGGTTAATTCCTAGAGTGTCTAGATTGTCGGACCTACTGCCTGTAACGATCTCCCTCAAATCTTTAAATCCACTGTCAAGAAACTAAAGATAAAAAAAACATGTTTCTATCTCAGTAGCCCAGACACGGGTTTTTATTTGTTAACAATTACTATAGAAAAATAACACATGTTAGATCTTTGTCCTCACATAAATATTAAACATATCAGCTTTTTTATTGATTTTTATTTCAAACCAATCCGGGTGCCTACAATTTAATATTTCGCGATTAGATGGCATTTATAATAAAGCATTTAAAACGTATCAAAGTTTTTTTACAACGTGTACTGTACATGTAATATGGTAATAGTTTATCTGTTAATTCCTAGAGTGTCTAGATTGTGGGACCTACTGTCTATAACGATCTGAACTTCTCCCTCAAATCTTTAAATCTACTATCAAGAAACTAAAGATAAAAAAAAATCTTGTGTCTATCTCAGTAGCTCAGGCACGTGTTTTTATTTGGTAACAATAACTATAAAAAAATAACACATGTTAGATCCTTGTCCTCACATACATATTAAATATATCCGCTTTTTTATTGATTTTTATTTAAAACCAATCCGGGTGCCTACAATTTAATATTTCGCGATAAGATGGTATTTATAATAAAGCAATTAAAACGGATCAAAGTTTTTTACAACGTGTACACGTAATATGTTAATATTTTATCTGTTAATGTCACGCCCATTAATGTCAATAAATGTAACAGGAAGTTTAGAGACCTTCAAGCGTGTAATTAATGCCGTCTACAGTCTATGCGCGTATCTGTGCGGTCATTCATATTTCCAGTTAGTATAAAAATATTTAGTATTCTACGGGGTTTTCGTAAGCAACATACAGTTTTTAAGTTAGAAAATTTAATGAATCACTTTTTCTGCAATCACTGGAAATTAATGACATTCTAAAGGAGCATTCTCACGCCTCGATTTTGGTTGATCAAGTTTAATGGAAGTTTAGTTTATCCATTCAAGCTTTATCAGTAAAAGTTATAAGTTATGAGTCATCTATATGAATTAAATAAGTTTTTTAGGTGTTATTTTTGGGTACACGCCAAGTTATATTAAAAAATCAAAAATTCCAAACATTAAAAATAAGTAAATAAAAAAATAAAAATCGACGTTTCGGTGGCAAGTCTGCCACCGTTGTCAGGATAAAATTAAATTAAAATAATTTTTTAGGTTTAAAAATTAAAATTTTTAGCTTTTTATTAAGGAAATTCTAAAAACCATTGACATTAAATGTCAAATATGTTTGTTTGGTTATAGTGTCATAGTGACGTACATAATTGGTTGCTGGTGTATTTTTATTTATAATACAAAAATTTTTAAGTTAGTTACACCAGCAACCAGTTTTGTACGTCACTATGACACCATAACCAAACAAACATATTTGACATTTAATGTCAAGGTTTAGAATTTCCTCAACAAAAGCTAAAAATTTAAATTAAAAAATATATATATATATATATATATATATATATATATATATATATATTTTAATTTAATTTTATCTTGACAACGGTGTCAGACTTGCCAACGAAACGTCGATTTTTAGTTTTTATTTACTTATTTTTAATTTTTTGAATTTTTGGTTTTTAATATAACTTGGCATGTACCCAAAAAAACATCTAATCAATGAATCCGCCGAACCAATATAGAACATATCTTAAATGAGTTGTATCGTATTTAAAAAGTTTTTTTTAATAATGTTTTTTTGTAATGATAAATCTATTTAATAAAAATACTCTTTTTATTACCTCGTAAACAAGTAGTAATAGTACGGCACCCAAATTGAAAGCAACTTTCACCAATCTGCTTACCGAAAAAAAAACAAATACTTTGTCCCCAGCCTGTCTAGATTGTGGGACCTACTGCCTGTAAAGATTGTTAAAATTGTTTACACACCCTATATATTGGCAACCCCTATTTCTTTTATATACGTGCTAATGTAGGTTAATAAAATATGAACTTAAATAATATAAAACAGGGTGGCCAACTTGTTTAGGCCCAAGATCGACTTTTCAGTGCCGACACCCAGTGCGGCGAAAAAAAAAAATGGTTATTTTTTAATGATTAAAATACGACTCACAGTGCAGCGATCTGTGGATAAAAACATAATTTTGTTTTTAAGGATGGGTCTTGTTTTTTGTAAAAAAATTACCAAATAATCATATCTTAAAATCCACGTCCACCCATTATGAAATTGAGGGGCAAAGTTTAAAAGTCTTCGCGTGTTTAAACTTAAACAAAATGCATTTCATTTAATGCTCAGACTCTTTGTTCCTTTTTTTATACAATATAGTTAAGTCCAGTGGTGTCCCGAGCGGCACCTAACGAATATTTCTCATACACAAAATGTACGCCACTGGCCCTTATATATTTTTTGTATTTTATTTAATCTACACATACAAAAAGTATATCACTTTTTGTCCCTTAATTTTTTTGTATTATACCCAAGGCCATACTTTTGGTCATCATATTTCTATCCAGTAAACAGATAAGTAAAGGTCGCTTTTTAATCGGATCTTTGACTAGACTTTTTCTCTTAAAGATCCACCCATCTTATCATTAAATCATTAAAAAAACAGAACATAACCTTCGTGGCTTTTTCTTATATGAATCCGATTATAATTATTCAGTATTTAACTAAAGACGGCTGGAGATACGTACGTTATCAGTTAAAACACTGTTCCAAATAAATTAGGACAAAGAAAGTGCGAAAATATTCTTTAATTAGCTTTACAACCGGGATTAGTATAAACCAACTTAGCAAAAAGTATTAAAATTTACAAGCAAAAGTATTAAATTTACAAAGATACTATAGACAAATCTATAATTATTATTAATTGTTCATATAATTAACATGAGAAAGCTTGTTTTTTTTAAGGGAAGTTCCAAAAAAATAACCTTTTTTTTAGGATTTTTAAAACTTCGATACACATACCTATAAGTGACCTATATACAGGGTGTTAGTAAATAAGTGCGACAAACTTCAGTGGGTGATTCTGCATGAAAAAATAATGAGAGTTTGCTCTATAAACGTTTGTCCAAAAATGCTTCATTTCCGAGATACGGGGTGTTAAAGTTTTCTTAAAAACTGATTATTTTTCATTGCTCTAAAACCGATCGAGATATGCAAATGAAATTTGGTGGGTTTTAAGAGGTAGTTATTACGCATTTTTTGACATGCAAATAAAAATTTTGTGTTCATCAGTGGCGCGCGTACGGGTAATAGTCTCAATTTTTTAAAGAAAAAAGTGGTACGCTGACTGAGATATTCTAAATTAAAAATTATTCTTGAATACCTTGCTCAATTTGAAAAATCTCTCTTGCCTTTTTTCCTATGAGGCGTCGTTTTTATGCAAAAAAATAAAACATCATAAGCAGTATTTTTCTTTTCTTTTAATATTTTTTTATCTAGTAGGCTACTGCCAACATTTAGATACCTAATGTCAAATTACGTTTTTACAAGTTTCTAAAGTTATTAAACTTTTAGTTTTGGCTATAACATTATTGTTAGTTGGTTATTAATTTTACTTTTGCCGAAAAAAATGGAAAATTATACAAATGCGGAATTTTCAGACATGCATTTTGTCTACGGTCGATGTAATGGAAATGGTCGGCAAGCTCGACGATTGTATGCTGAGTTGTATCCAGGACGTAGGGTACCCCATCACACACTATTTGCTCGTCTTCACCAACGTTTGCGGGAAAATGGTACATTTAAGGAACAAACGGCTGACTGCGGGCGTCCTCGAGAAGTACGAACTGTGCAACTGTAGAAGAAGCAGTTCTCGAGTTAATTGCCGAGTCACCTGAAACAAGTACTCGAAAAATTGCCAACATATTGAATGTAAGCAACTTCACTGTATTTAAAATTCTATAAGAACAGCAGTTGTATCCGTTTCATATCCAACGTGTACAAGCTTTACTACCTAGAGACTTTTTCCGCGCCTATTTTTTTGCCAGTGGATTCTTCATCAAATCGCTCAAATTCCTAATTTTTAAATGGCGTTTTGTTTACTGATGAGGCGAATTTTGGACGACATTGTATACGAAATTTCCATAACAATCACTTATGGGCTGAGGAAAATCCACATGGAATCTTTGAAGCTCATTTTCAGCATGAGTTTTCTAGCAAATGTATGGCTTGGGGTAACTGATCATTATTTAATTGGTCCATACTTCCTCCCACAACGATTAACAGGCAAGGCTTACCTTAATTTTCTACAGGAAGAGTTACCTGTTCTTTTGAAGAAATTCCTTTACAGTTAAGACACAACTTATGGTTTATGCATGATGGTGCACCAGCTCATTTTAGCATTAATGTTCGTAATCATTTAGATACTGTATATCCAAATCGTTGGATAGGTAGGGGAGGTACGGAACATTGGCCTGCTCGATCGCCAGATTTAAATCCCTTAGATTTTTGCATTTGGGGTTTTCTTAAATCATTAGTTTATTCCACTCCCGTTGAAAATGCTGATGACCTAAGGGAATCGAATTATAGCCGGCTGTGAGACAATAAGAAATACACCAAGAATATTTGAGCGAATACGACAATCAATGAGGCGAAGAGTTGAATCTTGTATTACATCTGGGGAGGTCATTTTGAACATTTGTTGTAGCTTTGCGCCTATTTAAAATGTTATTAGTGTTATATTCTGTAATTGTTTTGATTTAATGTAATTGTACGTATTAAAAAATGAAAAATACCGCTTATGATGTTTTATTTTTTTGCATAAAAACGACGCCTCATACGAAAAAAAGGCAAGAAAGATTTTTTCACAAATTGAGCAAGGTATTCAAAAATAATTTTTAATTTAGAATATCTCAGTGGCGTACCACTTTTCTTTAAAAAATTGAGACTATTACCCGTACGCGCGCCACTGATGAACACAAAATTTTTATTTGCATGTCAAAAAATGCGTAATAACTACCTCTTAAAACCCACCAAATTTCATTTGCATATCTCGATCGGTTTTAGAGCAATAAAAAAATAATCAGTTTTTAAGAAAAACTTTAACACCCCGTATCTCGGAAATGAAGCATTTTTGGACAAACGTTTATAGAGCAAACTCTCATTATTTTTCATGCAGAATCACCCCTGAAGTTTGTCGCACTTATTTACTAACACCAGGATTTTTTTAATAGGCCTTGCGGGACTAAATTTTGACATATAAACTTTTAAAACTTGCATATTTAACATGTAAGTCCCATCCTGACGGACGTTTTAGGGCACGTTTAATTAAAAATCATTTAAAATTTTTAACCGAAAAAAACAGTTTTTTCTACTTTCCTCGAAAATTTTTGAGGTTAGGGTAAAACCAGTTATGACATAAGTTGTAGGTTCTTTTAATGTCGACAATTTTTTTAAAGGAGTTAATATTTAGCTTAAAATTGCAAAAAAAATCATTTTAACCCTTAAAACCACCCCCCTTCAAGCCCTAACGCAATATTTTGGTCCGGAAGTGTTTTTCTTACATAGTTAGGATGCACTTAACAAAACTTTACCATTAGTTTGCTGCAAGGATTTTTTTATGCAATCAGGTATTCCGTCTGGATTATTAATAATTTTATCACTTATTTTTCTTTTTTAAACAAATCTGCCATTCTTCAATAACAAAGTCATAATTGTAAATTATTTGAAAGTAAATATATAACCTTAAAAACTTAAAAAAAAGGCTTCGGTAAAAGAGCTTTTTGTAGAGTTTTTAATTTTATACAAAAAATAATTTGATCTAGCTCTTTTGATAAACCATTAACAGCCAGTTTCACAATATTTGGTTAACACTGACCGTATGTTTGTTATCATAAAAACAACAAAATACCGAAATGTGATTGGTGTTGCCAAAATAGTTAACCAAAAAGTGATGGTAACCATATATCGTGAAACTGAGCATAAGAGTTATAAAATAAAAAAAAAACAAGCTTTCTCATGCGGCATCTCTTAACATTAATATTAAGGGCTGTGGCTTCAACAGGATTTTTGTAATCATTTCCCAAGGTTAGTTCATACTTATAAGGTTGCGACACATCCTCAACTTTTAGGGGTTCGAGGTCGGGGACGCAAAGAAGGGCAGTCCACGGAGAAAAGTTGGCAAGACTGGGTAAAATCAAAGCTGATGATCAATCCAGTGGCGTCTAGAATTTGCGCATTTCATTTTGCATTGTTTTGAAAGTGATATTTGTTGAAAGATGTAATTCCAAATGATTTTTATTTAAAGTAAAGAATTTACAACTTAATAATAATTAAAACCTGTTGTGTAAACGGTTGTTCTACTAAAACAATAAACTGTATATCTCCGGCACTGAAGAACATGGCCGAAAAATGGGAGATGTGACGTCATAACACTTCAAAGCAATATGGCCGAATGTCGTGACCCTATATAGACCGACTCTGATCATTTCCAACAATATTTTTGTCATAATTAAGAAACACAAAGTTGTCGATTTTCTTTTTAAATTAGTCTAATGAATATAAATATACCGTATTGGGTCGATCAGTTGACCATAGCTCATCCTGTTAAAAGAGAACGCTTCATCTTTAAAGATATGCCTACCAAAGAATTTTATACTATACGGTTTAATCTTAATCCTCTTTCGGTACTACTTCCACCTAGCAACAGTATCACAACGGCAGAAACAGAACATTCCGTGAATCTCTACGAGTGCAATCTGAAGAATTTCCGATGACGTAGCGCGTTCCAAGATAATGTCGAATGCATTGCGGTTAAGAACAAGCCGCCTTCTTATTTGTATGAGGACTAATCAATACGGATAGAACTTTCTACAGAATTTTTACTTAATAGTTTTTATATAATTTAGGTAATTTTCTAGAAACCTGCGGCAACTCCGAATTTGACAAAATTTGGTATACAGGGGTTTTTGGGGCGCTGATCACGAATCTGAAAGAATTTTTGGCGGAAACGTTTCGTTCTTGAGATATCCATCATCAGACTTGAAATTTAAACTAATCCTATTTTTACAATATTCCCCCTTCTTTTTGCACACAATTCATGATTTAAAGCTTAACTGGCACAGAATATTTGATTTGCACCTTTTAAAACCCCGTTTTTTACGTATTTTACATTATTTTTGCATTAAATTAAATAGCTATACTTTGAATCATTTCAATTCCAATGTGCCATGAAGCCCTATATGTATGTATGGTTGCCCCATTATCATAGAAAAGCCACGCAATTTAATTCAAAAATAATGTAAAAACGTAGAATAACGGAATTTTTAAAAGGTAAAAATCAAATATTGTGTGACACTTTAGCTTTAAATCAAGAATTATGTGTAAAAGAAGGGGGAATATAGTGAAAATAAGTTTAGTACAATTTTGAACTTTGATGATGATCTCGAAAACGAAACGTTTCCGACAAAAAATCTTTCATATTCGTGATCAGCGCCCCATAAACCCCGTATATCAAATTTCATGAAAATCGGAGTTGCCGCAGGTTTCTAGAAAATTACCATAATTTATATTTAGGTTTTTAGTTGATACTTTTCATTCTATTGAGTTTATTTAATGTTTTACTATGACTAAGCAGAACTAACCGACGATTTTATATTGAAGTAGTTGTGAAAAATATGTAATTTGACATTTTGTAGCAGCGGCTATCTTGGATTTTTTTTCATAGTAAAATATATTCTACCAATCAAACGCTTTTATTTGATACCCATATTAAGGTAGTTGTGGAAAAAATATGTAACCAGCCATTTTGTGGCGGCGGCCATTTGGATTTTAATTTTTTTATTTATTCTACCAATCAAGTCCTAACATTTAATACCCAAATTGAGGTTGTAGTGAAGTAATATGCAATCCGCCATTTTTTATCGGCGGCCATCTTGGATTTACAATCAAAAAGAATGTATAATATTTTATTGTCATTAAGATTAAGACTGTGTACCAAATTTCCGATCGATCTGTCGTTAGGAAGGGAGAACCTTTTGTTGTAGAAAGTATAGGAGAATTTATTAGTTAAATTACAAATTACATAGTACATACACGCTAGCACAAAAAGTTGGGACGTTTTAGAGAAAGTAGTGTAAAAGGCGTCCTCTAGTTACCAACTAAAAATTAACATAAGATATGAATTGCTCATGTCAGAAAAAACCTAGATACCAAATTTGATTAAAATATTCAAAGTGTATTAAATATATGGGAATAATTTGAAAATATTTTTGAACTTTAACACCCTGTATCTCAATTAATATCAACTTTTGTATTGGGGTGTGTTTAGTTAAATCGCAATATTTTACCTTCGCAATATATAATAACATCCAAAATCCTTACGGGATAGAGAAAGGGGAACTGTTTTGCTCCGAATTTAACACGTGCGAAACCGCGGGCAATAGCTAGTTTTCAATAATTTAAGTCCTTTTATAAGGTGACCTCTAGTTATGGCGCCAAAGGTTCCGGGCACCCGGGGACCTGGGCACCCACTCTGACTAATTGGTTGGTAATTTTATTACTTTCCACTTCCTCATGACCTGGCACCCACATCAAAGTTTCTTTGTTCTTTGTGGCCAGTTAATTAAGGGATTATGAGCATTTTCAGGCAAGCGTCAAGTCAAAACATTATAAAGGCTCTTAAGATTACCTCATTGTTCAATAGAATGTAGATATTTGCTCCCAGTAAACAATTATTTGGCGCATACCATTGCACAAATTTGATTTAAAATCAGTAAAGTTTATTTTATTTCTAACGTCAGCTAACAAAGCAGTAAAATTACAAAACCAAATTGACACGGCAGAAGAAACTAGATGCCTGATTCTGCGGCACTTTCAAAAACACTTTGTATGAATATCATTTAGTGATTGCCATGCGATTTAATTGGCTCTTAAAGTCGATAGACGAAGAATCATCGCAAATCAAAACCGACAAGCCATAAATCTTTAGTGACAAGATTACATTTAAGTCGGAATGTAATGTGAAAATCTTGGAAATCATTCTCTTTATCTATAAATATTACATTTATCTTCATGTCTGTTAAAAAAATCCTTAACTGAAACATCCTGTAACACATGCGGCGACGTTTTTATTGTTTATAAAATGCACAGGATTGGCTTAGACATTTTTATAAGCGAAGTAAAACTGTTATAAAAAAGGTTATTTCTGACTTTTGTCGCTATATCGGATTACTTAGAATTTGACTTCCTTATATAACAAAGGTACATTTCTTTAAAATTGTACTTTAGCTATTTATATATTAAATATCAAATTAAGTCCTGTGAGAGACATATTTGCATCTCCCTGCGTTTTCCTTTCAGGTCAAGATTAAACATTAGTTTTAAAGCCTTAATACTGGATTAAAGCGCACTGTCGAGAGTTGGTCCTAGTACTGAAGCACTTTAAAATTAACTGAAAGCTTGAAAGTGGCCATCTATGATATACGTAGATTAGAAAGAAAACTGGAGAGCTTAGAACAAAGTTTAGTTGTTAGACCATAGGAAGAAGGTTTGTTGAGGAGCGCTTTAATCCAGTCAAAAGCTTTGAATATGTAAAAAGCAACGGTCTGGGACTCACCTGAAAACGTAAGAGACTTGTTTCAGTTGTGTGATACGAAGGCAAGAAGATCTGCTGTAGATCTTTTATAAATCTATGCAAAATTTTATGTTGTTCTAAATACTTTAGAATTTGGGATTTATTTAATTTTTTTATTACTTTGCAAAGAACTGCAAATATAAAATAGGTCTTTAATTAAAAGGAAAAGTTCTTGGTGTTTATCCATAAAGGTTACGGTTACTCTACCAGATGTTGTTTCTGATCGTCCTAAACTATGGTACAAAGTATGGTTCACGCCATACACATAGGCGTCAAAATATTTACGGCGTCGTTTATTCGGACGCCGTAAATTTTTTGACGCCGTTGTGTACGGCGAGGTCCTGTGTAATGACTTCATAAGATTGAACTGGATACTTCCTTCCCAAACAAAAGCGAAAACTACTAAAAAAATCACCAGATTTTACAGATGTCTATCAGTCTATCTATGTACCATAGTAAGACAACTAAAAAGCAGTCGACTGAAGTGTTTTAAAATTAACATAACTCGCACTGGAAAGTCAAATTAATGAATTATCCGCCGTACTGTCCTGATTTGGCACCAAATAACTTCCTGTTGTCACCACAAGAAGTTAATTCATTTAAACAAGTATGTTATGGAGTTGTCTTGAAGCTTGAAAAATACTTTGAGAAAGGCTTTAAAAGATGCAAAAGTGCATAAAAATGCTTAAAAAACAATTAAGTCAGTTACTACTTTTTTTATTATTGGGTTCAAAATGTAAATAGTGCCCCTTCTACTTAAAAATCATTTTTTGTAAAATTATTCGCAGGATGCCATTAAATTAAGTAATAAAAATTTAAGACCGGCCCTGTTAATTTGTAATTATCAAAGTAAACGTATTTGGTTCATTAGCGTCAGAGAGTTATTTTAAGATATTGTTAGTCGTCCGTATAAGGAAGTTGCGTGTCTATTTTTAGCACTGTCTGATGCAGTCATAAAAGACTTTAAAAGTTTAACCCAGGTTAAGATAAATTGCTATAATTTATTTGATGATGATGATCTATACTGTCTTATTTTAAAAGAGAGTTAAAAATTATGAACATTAAGTAAATTACCCGTATAATGATGGGATTATATTCATTTGTAATATGTATCTAGAAATCTTAATGAATTTGAATCAGTGTGAAGATTTATAGATGATGTAATGCTATCGACAAGTGCGGAATAAAGTAAAGCGGTTCTTATTAAGTACCAAGAGTCATAACCTAAAAACAAAAATGTGAAATGGGCAAAAGTTTGATAATTTCTTATATTTGATTTTGGTATTTCTTTTTGTGATGATGATATAACCAACAATTTTCAAATTTAAAAAAACATTAAAGACTTTCTGATTTCCCCGCCAATGACTCTACCAGATCTTCCTTTCTATGGCAACTTTTATGTAGGTGCATCATAGATAACCCACATTTAGGTCCGCAGTGGCTGAAAGCATTTTTCGGATTTTTACGACGTCGCGGAGTAAACAAATCGGGAGATGTACGCACGTGCGTACTTAAAAGCTATGGTAGAATACAACACCGGCACACAGTGCTTCTTCGTACACGGTCTTTAGCTACCGTACTTCGAACATGCTTCGAACGGCAAACCCAGACAAGGCGTTGATAAATTCTTTTCGATAATGCGGATTGTCTGTTTAGCGCCCGCGCATCCACACCTGGGATGACTGGTAGCCAAGCGCACAAACACATTTTTTCGCCCGTGAAGAGTAACTTTTGTTTGGCGCAGGTAATAACATTGGAAATCCATCCAGATCAGTGGAGTGCCGACGTTTTGAATCTGTGTGAAACCCGAGCTTTTTTGAAGATACCGTGGCTATAGATATAATGAGTACACACAAAATAAAACAAGAACCATGATTGTGTTTTGTATTCAATTTAATATTTAAAAAATTTCTTAAAGAAGAATTAATTTATGAATATTTTCTATTTTTTTCCTTTGGAACGTCATTATGATTGACTAAAACGCTTAAATCCAGTGGAAATGGATTGGCCAAAATTAAATAAGTAATTTTTGTTATCAATTTTATAAACGACTCAAAAAATCATTATGGAATAGTAGGCGAAAGCAGGGAATTGTTAAGTCATTTAACATTAATTGGTTGGTGCTGCATGACAAAAATATTTTTACACTTTATACAGGGTGTTTACTGGTCTAAGCGAAAAAATCGAGTTTTTTTTTTTTTTTGAAACATATCTAAAATATTATTTAGGGTGACAAAAAAAATATCGTAAAGATATGAGCCCTTTATATTAATATTTAGAGGTCCCTCTCTTTTAATTTAGATTTTTATTTGTCCTTTCATTTTTGCGTCAAAGCTCCCTTACTATCGAAGTAAAAAAAAATATGTGCACAGATATCATCAGGGCCGTATTAACCCTATGAGGCGCCCTAGGCTACAAGTCCCAGAGCGCCTTTTTGCGTGACAAAAAATTTGAAGCGCGTAAATAAATACAAAACATTTCTCGGCATGGTCAAATCTCTATTTAATTAAAGAATAAATAGCAAAAAGGTGGTTTTTACTGCAAAATTTGACATTTTCGATACAAAATGACCATGCCAAGAAATGGCAGTGCCGTATTATCCATTAGGCTGACTAGGCTACAGCCTAGGGCGCCATGAAAAAATAGGCGCCAGACAGGGGAGTTATAGGCGCTAGACAGAGGAGTTTTTAAGAAAGTTTAGGTCGGGTGGGTATTAGAAGAATGGAAGAAGTTCTTCTCGGAATAAGGTGTTTTGAAATAAATGAAATAGGCGCAACGGAGGTAAAGACTTTTTTTTGCTCTTCAAATTTTTTTGTCACGCAAAATAGGCGCTCTGGGACTTGTAGCCTAGGGCGCCTCATAGGGTTAATACGGCCCTGAGAAATGGTTTTTATTTATTTACGCAAGAACCGTGTGTCTAATAAAGATCAAGTCAAGGAATCAATTTTGTTCCAAACCTAATGGGTATTTTAAAAATTATTTTTATTTCAGAAAAATGCAGTGTCGTACTATTTTTATATTAAAAAATATTTAACTTAAACCTTTCATTGACGACACTGGTAAAATTTATTTTTTTCTTGTATGCAAAAAGTTCCTTTGGTGCATAGATGACTTCCCCAATTATTTTTAAAATATCTAAATTGGTATAAAAGTTATTATAAAAATTATTTTTTTTTAAATTTAACACCCGGTAGTTCAAAAACTAAGACATTTAGGACGTATGTTTATCAAAAGATTTTTCCTAATTTTCGTTTTTTAATTTATATCCGAAGTTTCTCGGATTTCTCGGCGGCCACCCTGTACATTATTTTGTTAGTTACAAAATTCCAAAATAAAAAAGGTAAATCAAAAAATATATCAATGCCTAAAGCTTGATTACTCGAAAACGGTTAGTCTGGCAAAATTTTCAAAAGACGTTTTATGTAGGCAATTTAATTCTCTTCAAATATAAGTGCCCATATTTTTTTTTACTTCGATAGTTAGGGAGCTTTAACGCAAAAATGAAAGTACAAATAAAAATTTAAATTAAAGGAGAAGGGCCTTTAAATATTATTATTAAGGGCTTAAATCTTTACGATATTTTCTTTTGTCACCTTAAACAATATTTTTGATATAATTTTCCAGAAAAAAGTAGATTTTTTGGCCCAGTCTTACTAATTTATGGTCCACAGTAAATATAGGATTCTTATACTAAAATATTAGGATTTAACCAAATATACCTATTACCTATACTCAAAACTTAATAATAAGAAAGATAAAGGGTGTTAAAGTAAAAAAAATGGTATCAAATATTGTAAAAACCCATGTTAATTTTTATTTATTGGGCGCTACTTACATTACTGTAAATTTATTTAAAAAGTGGTTTTTAGTGTACGATGTGCAAATAATAATAATAAAATAAAAAGCTAATACGTTGTAATAAAAAAATTGTGTACATTTTTTGGTGTAAAAAGCATAGGAAAGTTCACAAAAATTCGCAAGGTTTTAGAAAACTTCAAAGTAGTGCAGGTGGGGTCCTCTAGTTAATATATGTATAAAAATAACATCGGATGGGCATTTTTATGTTAACAAACTTAAAAAAATAAAACCAATTAAAAAAAAATAAAACTCACTGAAAAAATAAAAATAACTAATAAAAATAAAAACGAAGTCGGGCAATAACATATGGTACGAAAGCATAAAAGCTTTTGATTATTTGGTTATTAACATTGAGTATTTTAGCGCACATGTTATTACCCTACTTCATTTTCCTTTTTATTTATCATATTTTTAACTTTTTATTGGTTCTTATTTATTTGAAGTCGGTTTAATTTTTTTTATCTTTTATGACATCTCACGAAGGCTTATGCCCAAATACCAGTGTACCGTGAGTGCCGGGTTACTGGATGTTTAACCCATTATTGTGTTCCGTCAACGTTATCCAAGCACTAAAACATGCAGTTTTTGCATTTCACAACACCTTTTAGACAACGCGGTAGTGCCACCACGGACGTTATTTTTAAATAACTACTACCTAGGAATGGCAGAATACTACACAGTGGTTTGCCATTGCCAACTGTGAGGTGACGAGCAATGAAAATCCGATGTCCGACACCGAGATTCGAACCCGGATCGCTGCGGTGAGAGGCTGACACGTTAGCCTTTGCACCACTGCTCGCCACATTTCTTTTAAAAGAGTTTATTTTTCGCTTTTTAGTTTATTTTTGTTTCTTTCTAATTTATCTTATTTTATTACTATTAAGTTGGTAAATATACACTAAAAAACACTTCCAGTACCTTTTCAGAGACTACGGATAATAGGCACAAGGATGTGTAATTTGATTGGTCTAAAACGTGGCAGACGGTTATGCAAAACTGTCACATTGGAGAGGTCATGGTTGGTTCTGGTTTGTTAATTTTTTTTTATTTCTTAATAAAATGAATTTAAAAAATATTTAACTAACATACAGCACGAATTGATAACCTCCTTTGTTTTTTAATCGGTTAAAAATTCCTGTACCGGTTCAGCTGAATAACATAACACATAGGCAATGTGAGGAAACAAGACAATCTAAGTAAATACCGGCATGTAAACATAGGTGACTAATAGTGCTTGTTTTCTTATTGCATTACTGGCCGATATACCAAAACCCATAGCTCATGCAGTATATTGAATTTTATTACAATATTCAAAACGTATCAAAAATTATTTAAAAATTACAAATATACCCTGTATCTTTACTATTATTAAATTGTAAACATAAGTGTGTTTAATTAGTTAAATCCTAATATACTGACTTCTGGCAGAAGAAATCAGTAGTTTTTCTGCATATAATAAAATAATGAATACCCTGTATAGCAGACACATAACACAAATTATGCGAGACATTTTAAATACGAGACATTATAAGCTTAACTGTTTTAATTAACATTTAAAAAATTCCCACCTGGTAAGTCATATGGCAGACCGTTACACTTTATTTTTAATTACATGATATGTATAAAATTCGCAAAATCATGCCGCATTTGGAACAACGTACTTCTTAATGAATCACTAAATCATTTTTTCAACCATGACGAAAAATTTCGGATAAAATATATGTGGCAGTTGTCGAAAAAATTAAAATTTTAAATTCGATAAAGAACTTTCTAAAATATTTTATAAATGTACAGCGCTCGCCAGCACCCGTCAATCTATTTTGCGACAAGAAATCTGCTTGTAAAGACGAGTTGATCGACATTTTACCATAATATAACTTTCTGTGGAAAAACCCAAAAGTCGGCACGCTACTCACCCAAATATTTATGTCAGTTTATTTTATATGTGGTATAGATGGGTCCACATTTATTTCATTCTGAAAGCAATACCGCCAAGTACACAAAAAATGATAAAGTAAACAAACCTTTTTGAAGGCACATAGCGCTGACAGAGCCTGATTTCATATTTTTTAGATAAATAAAAAAAATACTGCTAAAACACGTGTCACTTAAAAAACATCCTCTTATTTCGCCTCTGTCTTGCCATAAAACCTGTGGCACGTCGCGTGAAACTAGAAACTCGTCGGGTTGAATATTTTTTGCTGCAATAAATCATTGTTTACAAATAGGTTTATTTACTTTATCATTTTTTGTGTACTTTGCGGTATTACTTTCAGAATGAATTAAATGTGGATCCATCTATACAACTCAGAGTTAAGTATTCTTATACACGTTCAGCCAAATCAATTATAGGAAAGGAAACATGCTGGCATTCTTTGTCTAACCTGTTATTGTTCTACCGGCGTTCGACCGTCTTCTTTGTACGAATTGCCTATAAACCTTTTAATTTGGTCCTATCGTGAAATTTGGTTGGCAATACCTCCAAAAACATTCCCTGAAAGTTTCAACCCTTACTATTAACATTAAACAAATGAATGGGTGGACAAACATGCGCACTTAAAAGCCGTGGCAAAATACAAACACCGGCACCCGTACCCTTCGTCCGCGGTCTGACCGTGACGCTCATTAGCTACCGTACTTCGAACAGAAAATCAGGACGCCGCGTCAAAAAATTATTTCCGATAATGCGGATAGTTTATTTGGCGCCGGGTGCGTTTACCCTCAACAGGCTTGCGCACAAACCGGTTTTTTCGCCCATGAAATGTAACTTTTGTTTCGCGCAGGTAATAACATTGGCAATCCATTGAGATCAGTGGTGCCACCTCGCTGATAGCATCGAGGTCAGTGAATGCCCCACATACGCACGGGCACGCGCGTATTGTATCTAGAGTAAATTCATGATGGAAATTTCATGTGCCCAACGATTTTATTATTTGTCTGATCAATACCCCAGATTGATGAGAAAATTGATGCGATCTGGTAGCTAGGACTTAGCGAATAATTTTTTAGCTTTTAGTACAATAAAACAGTTTAAGATATTTTTTAAGTTCTTAGTTTTTTTGTTAGTTGATACTTCTTATTTTACTGAGTTTATTTAATGCCTTACTATAACTAACCAGAACTAACCAACGGTTTTATTTGCCTAATCAATATTCCAGATTGATGGGAATATGGGTGAGATCTGGTAGCTAGGACTTACCAAATTATTTTTTACCTTTTAGAACTATAAAACCGTTTAACATAAAACATGTTTTATTTAATTTATATTCAAGTTTTTAGTTTTGTTGTACGTTAATACTACTTAATATATTGAGTTTATTTAATGCTTTACACTAACCAGAAGTAACCAACGATTTTATTATTTGTTTCATATTGAGGTAAAGATGGGTCCAAATTTAATTCATACTGAAAGCGATGCCGCCAAGTACACAAAAAATGATAAAGTAAAGAAACCCTTTTGTGAACAATGATTTATTGCAGCAAAAATATTTAAACCGACGAGTTTCTAGTACCACGCCACGTGCCAGCGGTTTTATATTAGGCAGAGGCAAAATAAGAGAATGTTTTGTAAAAAGGTGATACGTGTTTTAGCAATTTATTTTTTATTATTTATCTAAAAATATGTATTTACTAACTTTATCATTTTTTGTGTACTTGGCGGCATCGCTTTCAGAATGAATTAAATATGGGCCTATCTATAGTTTTTGGATTTATTTTTATAGTAGAGCTCTATTTTACCAAACAAGCCATTTCATTTGATACCCATATTGAGATTGTTGTGAAGTAATATGTAATCTGCCATTTTGTATCGGCGACCATCTTGGATTTTTATTCATAAACAATGTATTATATTGTATTGTCATCAAGATTAAGAGTGGGTACCAAATTTCGGATCGATCTGGTAACTTTTAAACAATTAGTACCTATTTTTTGTGCCTTATGACCAACAACTGCAAATAATAATATCACTGGTATTTCAGTGGCCAATAATTAACATATTATGGTGTCCAACGACTGAATTTTTTGAGTTTGCAACTTTTTTAAAAATGATACAAAATCGTTTAAAATAAATGATAATGAAAACGTTAATTATTTGAAATATTCTATAAATACACAACATACCAATATTGCATCATTATATACATTTCTCTCCTATTTTTTTGCTATGAACCGTTGTAAATTTTTAACTGGCCAATCACTATATAGTTCACCATACACAAAAAACAGACAATCTATAATCTATATAAAGGTAATTAACCTTAATTGAGGCCATACCTGTTTTCTTAAACGTTGGCGATTCATTTTTAACCTAGTAGATTACCATTTTATTATAATCCAAATAATTGCACGGTTACTCATCAGAATCTCGTCTACCATGCCATTTATTTGTGAACCAGTTTAACTACATTTTTATTAACATTATGAGTTGATTAAGTAGCAATTTACACCTAACACACCGCGTATACATATATATACAGGGTGATTCAAAAATCGATCACGAAACTTAAGGCGATGGTTCTACATGATAAAATAATGGTAAAGTCTGAACCATCTATAATTCATTCTGAAAGCAATGCCGCCAAGTGCACAAAAAATAATAAAGTAAACAAACCTTTTCAAAAGCACATAGCCTCTGACAGAGCCTGATTACATATTTCTTGGATAAATAAAAAAACATTGCTAAAACGTGTATCACGTACTTAGAAAACATCATCTTATTTCGTTTCTGTCCTGCTATAAAAGCTGACACGTGCCGAAAAAAATTATAAACTCGTCGGGTGTATTATTTATTGATGCAATAAATCATTGTTCACAGAAGGGTTTGTTTACATTAGAAACTTTGCGGCAACCCTTTCAGAATGAATAAAATCCTGTCCCAACTATACAGATTCATACTTTTTGTTTATTTAAACGGTTTTACTTAGCTTGATGACAATACAATATAATACATTCTTTATGACTGAAAATTCATGATGGCCGCCGATACAAAATGGCGGATTACATACTACTTCACAACGACCTCAATATGGGAATCAAATAAAAAGGTTTGATTGGTAGAATGGAGCTCACTATAAAAAAATTCAAGATGGCCGCTGCCACAAAATGGCGGATTACATATTTTTTCTACAATTACCTCAATATGGGTAGAAAATGAGATGGCTTGATTGGTAGAATGAAGCTCACTATATATAAAAAAATATATCCAAGATGACCGACGCTACAAAATAGAGGATTACATATTTTCCACAACTACCTCCATATGGGACAAATAATATAATCGTTGGTTAGTTCTGGTTAGTGAAAGAAAGGCATTAAATGAAATTCTATTCTATTCTATTTTTTTCTTGGTTTTGGTCCCTTCAGGTCCGATCCACCACTCTCCCCTTTCCGGACTATGCTTTCCAGGGCTTCGTCGGCGGAAGATCTGGATAATCGAGCTCGTAGCTCCCAGAAATTTCAAAAAGAAAACAAAAATAATTCTTCAATCGATGCAATGCATAAATTGTCGGCTGTCAAACCAAGATCTGCTACTGGTGTTACGTATAACCTTCACTTTCACTACTGACAGTTCCCATGGCACGCCCATCTATTTCCCGCCATTTGAGAAATACCTCGTGTTCACCACCAAACAGGATACCATCAGCTTATAGGAATCTTTGCTCACAGCGCTTAGATCCAGAAGAAAGATGCCGTCAATTTAGCGTGAATCTTTCCTTGATCCCAGAAGGTAAAAACGTCCGTACGGCACCTCTAACCGCCACTCCGGGAAGAACTTTGTAGTCCTCTACGCACGTCCGCACTGTCCGGAGGTTAAACAAAGAGTCTAAATGAAATTCGAATACTACCCAACTCTGTCCTGAAGCAGAGTTAAAGGCCTATGATTTGCTAGTTGCTCTCTGACTCACAGAAACCTTAGACCTTTAATTTTTTGTTTGGTTATAATTGGTTTAATACTTTAATTTAGTTACTAATGAATAACTCGATACTAATTTTTTAGATATTTAATCAGGACCCAAATAAGTCATGTATTTAAAATAATGACTTTTTTGAAGCATACCAGAAAGAAATTTTAATTGATACATTTGGGTCACATTTAATAAAAATGTGGACCTAAAAAATGCATACCAAACTTAAACTCTTACTGTCGATAAGAATCTAAAATGTTTTTTAACGTGCTAAGAATTCAAATAAAATACGGTTTTAAAACACTTATTTAAAAAAAGTACAACAGTAGAGGCTCGTGGTTTGTTTTAACAGAAAGTGCTTAACGTACAGGGTAGGCGAAAGTCGACGCGTTTTTGGACAACTCATGTTTTTGTATGTTTTACACAAAAACTGACCCCTATTTGCGAGGCTCAAATTTAAAGTCAAATTTACTGGTATAAACTGCAATTCGCTAGCTTGGGTCGTTAACTTGCTACAGAGTGTTTGTTAACTTCTTGCCTTATCTTAAATCCATCACAACTTTTTGATTTATAGTGATTTTTTAATTCTCTCAAAATATTTTCACATCTTTTTTATGCAAATGGTAGATATGCTTTTTATTTTTTTTTTAGGTGACGCATTACTATCTATTATTCATTTTTTCATATTTTAAATAAGAAATAAGTATATATTTATTTAGTTTTAAAATAATAAAAAATACTTTTTAAAAATATATCACACTTTCTGTATGGCCAAGTCTAAACTCTACAGGGTGTTTTACAATAAAGTGCTGATCTAAAGATTGTAAATATTTAGTATGTTTTAAGAAAGTAACGTTCAAATAAATACACCTTCTAAACGTCTTAACTTTTGAAATACGGGGTGGTAAAGCTTTAAACAAATAGGCTTTTTATTCTAAAACACCCTGTATAATTTAAACTGGCCAAACAGGAAGTAAATGTTTTAAATCCAGATATCCCATACGAAAACGAAACGAAAACTTTTTAATTTCGGTGTTTGGTCATTTACCTTCGTCCATAACGCGTAGTGTGCGTTATTTTCGCTCAATGAGCGTTTTCGATATTTGTGCGTAACAGATGCACCTCTTAATGGTAATATTAAGGGCTAAAAATTTCAGAATTTTATTTTCGTCGTCATGAACAAGATTTTTACAGTACTGTTAAAAATAAAATTGTTTGTTTTTTTTTTTGGCCCAGTCTGCTGTATAGTGTACATTTTTTTTGAAAGAGCGGCGATCGAGGGGTTTCCTTACGAGCCGCTACTGGAGTACAATGTCTTCCGAAGCACATATTTTGATAACAATCTTAAACATTCAATTTCGACACGACCCAGCCAATTGCAATAAAAAAACATTAAATGACTTTTCAAGTGCCGGCTTCCCGGTAGCATGAAAAGTTATTGTGAAAATATGCCGTGTTTTTATGACCACTTACATAGGTTTTATGGCCCCTTGAAATACTATGGTTATCTAATGAAAGTTACTTGTAAGTATATAGTAAGTATAAACAGAAAATTGTCTATTAAAAGAATATTCTGTGTCTATGTGACTTTTTTAATATGTATACAGTCCAAGCAGAGGGCGTAGCTACCTCTCTGCATCAGCCGTATCAATAATACAAGGCCCCGGGCTACAGGGCCCCTAACGTGGGTAAGCAAAAATAAGTAAAAAGTTTTCAGAGCCTTTGTGATCTAAGTAATATGTTCGAAGTATTACAACTGGAGAAACTCCCTTCTCTTCAAAAAAGTGATGAAAAACGCTGCCGGAAAACTGCCGGCTAAATACAGTAAAGACATTTAATCTTTAGGGACAATTATAGTACGAGAATCCGAATAGGAGATGACCTTATAAAGATAGTATTTAGGTATCGCCATAGGGTTGCCTAAAAAAACATTAGGTAAAGGCCATATTTGATTTAAAAAAATAACCCTATAATTTTTGACACACCTTGTATATTGGCAACACCTATATTTTTAAATACGTACGTATGCATACAACAACGCATAAAGCTGAGGGTTTTTCAAAATTAAAAATGATAAAAAATTACCTTAGGACTTCGATACGACAGGAACGGCTATCAGATTTGTCACAATTGTCTACAGAGGCACAAACCAAAATCGTCTTCAGCTATGACAGCGTGTCTTCAGAGTTCTTAACAAATGGGAAACTTTTTTATTATTCATTTTACGAAAAAGTTATTCTTCTCAAAAAGTCCTGCTTGATGAGGAAAATACATTTCCATAAAAATATTTAAAGGTTGGATGTACAGGGTGGGTTAAAAGACTTGTTTCCAAATTAAAATAAGGGTTATTTCTAACTACGATACCAAACTTTAAAGAGTGATTTCTTATGTCATTTTATGAAGAAAAGTTCTATAAATATATGTTCTGTAGTTGCTTCGTTTCTGAGGGCGTTAACTATTTTTTTAAAAGTCTGTTTTTTTAATATCTTAAATACGAAAGCCAGATACAAAAAAATGTACTACACTAAAAAGTTGTATTTTTAGTTGCTTCAAAGAAAAAAAATATTAAAACTGCATAAAAAGCCAGTGGCGTACAGTGGGTACAACAGACAATTTTATTGAGATAACAAATGTATGCCACTGGCTGTTTATGCAGTTTTTATAATTTTTTTTTCTATAAAGCAACTAAAAATACAACGTTTTAGTCTATTACAATTTTTTGTATTTGGCTTCGTATTTAAGGTATCTAAAATCAAACCGACCTTTAAAAAAATATTTAAGGCCCTGTATCTCAGAAACAAAGCAACTCCGGACATATGTTTATAAAAACTTTTCTTTATAAAAGGACATAACAAATCAACCTTTAAAGATTTGGTACCGTAGTTAGGAATAACCTTATTGTAATTTGGAAACAAACAGTTTTAAGCCACCCTGTACATCCAACCCTCAAATATGTTTGTGGAAATGTATTTTCTCATTAAGCAGGACTTGTTATAAAAAGACACTTTTTTTCGTAAAGTTAATGATAATAAAGTTTCCCATTTGTTAAGAACTTCCGAAGACACGCTGTATATGAATTAATAAATCAATGTGCCGTGAAAAAACTTATAATCAATAAGTATTTATTTTAATTTAATGCAAAGAATTTTGTTTTTTTTTTTGTGAAAAATATTAATCCTTTATTTGGGCGCCCAACTATTTTTGATACAGGGCCCCTCCAAGGCATGCTACGCTACTGAGTCCAAGAACGCTTGTCCGCAGGGGTATCCAATTTCTTGATTTCGTTTTGAATTTTAAACAAGACAAGAAATGATATGTCTCTTAGGTTAAATGAAAAACCCTTTTATTTATATTTTATAACACCTGGGCCAGCAATAAATGAACTTCATGATAATAACCCTTTTTAAAGCGCGCTTTAATCCAGCCTGTCAATTTTGACATGTTTCGGGTGTCAGACTGCGCGAACGCGCAAGTTTTTTGTCGGACAAGTTACCACAATGTTTTACATGAAATTTTAAACACTACAATTCCACAATCACGAAACCAAAAGGCTCAAAATTAACACGTTTCAGGTGTCGAACTGGGCGGGTTGAATACAAGTATTTCATGAAAAACAGTTACAACCATAGACAAGGGACGGGTCAGTTATTGGTCACAACCATCAAAAAAAAAATATAAGCCGAACGCCTTAGTGGGCAGTCACGTGATCAAGCATCAGCCGATGCCAATGTCGTTTCGCGGAAGATAGTGACGTAATGTCCAGTGTGTGACTCAGCAGACGTATCAGCATAATGAGCCATGCATTTTTAATTTAAAATAGATTAACTGAAACTGTTTCATTCAGTTCTGCACATAACAATATTTTAAGAAAGTAGAAATGTCTGATAATTTTTGGAAATATTTTAGTCATACTTTCGAGAATTAAATATCATTCAGAAGTAATTTACAAACTTTTAAAAACTAATGCATTAAATGGGGAGGGGGTTACTTTATAAAAGTGTACAATAACTAATATTTGATTGTTATATTATACAGGATGGTTCAAAATCGATCATGAAACTTAAGGGGGTGATTCTACTTGACAAAATAGGGGTAGAGCTTCATATAATTTTTTTTTCAAATTGTCATTTGTTTCGAGTTACAACCCGTCAAAGTTCAATTTTTATTTTGGTTTTTCACCATATTGCATTTATTTTTTTAACAATCCGGTTGATATTTGGCTACACACTTTGCAGATTCTAAAATTTTAAAACAAAAGTACTTTTTTTTAATACCGCCAGATGGTACTTTACCTAAAACTTAAAATTTATTTACATCATAACTTTTTTATTTTGACAGATATCGCAAAGCTGGGGCGTCGTTTTATAGACAATCAAAAACTTAAAAATAAGGTACTCTTTATTAAAGTCGATAAACCTCACCGTTTAGGCACCAATAAACATCAAAATTTTCATCAATTTCAATCAAATTACCTACATACATACAGGATGTCCAAACGGGGCGATTCTACAACAGAAAGTAAGAAAAAATTCTACATAAACATATGTCCTAAATGTCTTAGTTTTTGAACTACGGGGTGTTAAAAATTAAAAAAAAAAGTTTTTAACACCCCATAGTTCAAAAACTAAGACGTTTAGGACATAATATATGTTTATATGAAGTTTTTTTAAATTTTTTGTTGAAGAATCGTTTGGTTAAGTTTGTCGGTTGAGTTACTGGACACACTGTATGTATGTAGGTAATTTGATTGAAATTGATAAAACCTTTGATGTCTTTTGGTGCCTAAACGGTGAGCTTATCGACTTTAATAAAAAGTACCATATTTTTTAAGTTTTTTATTCTCTATAAAATGGCGCCCCGAGCTTTTGCGATATCTGTCAAAATAAAAAAGTTATGATGTAAATAAATTTTAAGTTTTAGGTAAAGTGTCCTCTGGCGGTATTTAAAAGTAGATTTGTCAGTAGAATCTGCAAAGCTCGATTTGTGTGCCAAATATCAACTGAATTGGTTAAAAAATAAATGCAATATGGCGAAAAAACAAAATAAAAATTGAACTTTGACGGCTTGTAACTCGAAAACAAATAACATTTTGAAAACAATTTATATGAAGCGTTACTCCTATTTTGTCAAGTAGAATCACCCCTTAAGTTTTGTGATCGATTTTTGAATCACCCTGAATTTTATAAAAAATGAACAAAGAACCTATAAAATTAATGTAAAAATAAAAATATTGGAACGTTTATCTCACTGTTGTTTTAAAAAGTATAATTGTATACACAATTAGAATATAAAACTTCCATAAGTATGACCTGAGAAATACTCTTTAATGGAGCTCAACCCTCCAAAATGTTCAATATATTTAAAAGTGTAGAAGTATAATTAGGTGTATACTTAGAGGCGTAGCTACCGCCGTATCAGCCATGTCACAGGGCTACAGAGGCCCCCTAACGCGTGTAAGAAAAAATGTCATATTGTTACGTGGGGACTTTTTTTCACTCTTCAAAAAATGCTGAAATATGAGGCAGGAAATTGTTTGATACGGGGCCCCTCCAAGGCACGCTACGCCACTGTGTACACTGTTTAAAATTTAGATTTATATCAAACGTTTTGATTGAAATTCAAAAATTGGTGTTACGTTAATGTGAAAATAACACCAAATATTGTCAAAAACAACACCACGTTATACGGTAAAAAAAATGTATACAGAAAAAGATAATTTGGGGTAAATATTAGGTATAAAATCCGGCCAGTAAAATTTTAAATACATGCCGGGATAATAAGTTAAATAATCTTAAACTGTATAGTAAAAATTTTAAAGGGTTAAATTTTCATGAAACCTTATTTATATAAGCATTTATTATTTTTGTGACATAATTGCTAATTAAAAGTTATAAAACCTAATTTTTAAAAGAAAAATATCCCACAATGCTTCTTTTTATGGTCTAAAAATATGCAAATTAAGTGATTTTTTTCTCTCAAACTAAACAGGATACGGAAAAAAATTAAGATACATAAAAGCAGTATGTTTATTTGCTTAATCTATGGATGGTGGAGGGGAGGATAAGCATCTGAATGTATTAAAAAGTGGTCATCGGAAAGGAGCAAATTGAGGTGGCGCCACAGTAGCTGGTGGAGAGATTTTAAAAACCGCGCCATACATTCAAATCGGTATCGACGTTTTTCACGAGTTGTAGGTTATATCAATGTTTGAAAATTTTTCAGAGGTTATATTTAATTTGAATAATTATGATTATTTGATATGGATGGTGAAGGGGGATAACCATCTGAATGTTTTAAAAAGTGTCCCTGGAAAGCAGCAAGGTGGCGCCACAGTAGCCAGAGGAGATTTTTTTAACCAATGAGCATGAATTATTAGAGTGAGATACAAAATGAAAAAGGATAGATATATACTAAATAAAAAAGGAAAGAAATACCAAAATTCCTCCACTGGCTACTGTGGCGCCATCCCAATTTGCTATATTGCGATGGCCACTTTTTAAACTTGTCCGCCATAAAAGATGGTTATCCTCCCCTCCACCATCCATAGCTTTATCTAAAGAAAGCACAAAAATTTTTACACATTTACACAGTCAAAGGCGTACCGTTTTTTTGTTGGAAATATTCCTTCAGTTGCCTCTTGAGACGCCACTTACTAAATGTAATTAGGTTAGTAATAAATTACCCCCTTAATGTCATTAATAATATTGCCAAATTAAAACGAAATTGGGTAAAATATATATATTTTAAATTTTAACACTCTGTATCTCAAAAGTTAAGAGGTTTAGGACCTATGTTTATATGAGCTTTTCTTCCTAAAAGAGGCTAAGAAATCATACCCTGTATTTTTAGCCATCAATTATTACACCCTGTAGATTTAATATATTTTTTTTTCATTTTTTACCAAAGTAATATTTTGGATACACACATGTCTTAAAAGGTAAACGCAGCTAAAAATGTTGTCGTGTTTATATGACAATCAAAATGTAATTTCAGCTAAATAAAGACAAAATTATGTACCTATGACGTTTGTATGGCGCTTACTTGGATCACGTATCACGTCTCAAACGCAGTGAGTTGAAAGTCTGTGATGAAGAAATCCACAAATATGACCTTGTTTAATTTTTGTAGAACCACCCTGTACACCCAACAGGTACCATATAATCACGTTTCATTTGTTAAAAAAATGGTCGCAACAGGTGGCAGGTGCTATCGCGCAAGAAACAACCCAAAATAACCAGTTTTAATAATAATATGTTTATAAGTAACCAAAGATTTGCAAGTTGCGTCATGAGTCACTGAAGAGTTGCAAAAAGATGAATCCTTTATGGCATGGGTATAAACATCTGCTTGTCAGATTGCAAAAGGTGCGGATAGTATTGTCCAATTAGAAATCAGAAAATATATGGTATCTTGATCGTAAGATACGATTGATAGTAGTTTATTACAGGGTGATCAGATTGTATAAAATAAATTAAATTAAAATTATAACCTTGCACTGACTACACCTACATTGCATTTCTTTAATGTCTCCCCTCTTTATTTTTGAAAGAATCAATTTGAAAAAGTTAATGCATAAATACTATATTTTAGAGTGAAAGTGATAGATAAAAGTTTCAAGATGGCTGCTGGGCGCACTCTTGGAAAAATATTAAATGGAAAGGGGGTCTCGTGTTACATCTTTTTAAAGCTCTTGATGTATAATTTATAACCCTATAATATAAATTCAATGCATTTTCTACTACAAATGGCGTTAGGTACTTTAAAAATTACCTAATTACTCAATTTTTCACAAGCAATAAAGTTTAATGTACTAAATGTGGTATTTACTTAAATCTCTCTTAGAAATTTTTATTGCTAATATAATATATAGGGTGCTTGATTAAAAAATCTTTACTTTCTCACCGAGTATATTTTTATCATTATTATTTTAAAATTTTTCTTCTTCTATGTTAAGCTAAGAATTTATTAACTAAGCCTTATACAGGGTGTTTTTAAGCCGAGTCATTAATTTTTAAAAACGATTATTTGAGTATTTTAAGATAAATAGTTAATGTTAACATGAGTCCGCAATTTTTCCATTCTTAAGACAGGCTGGAAATTTAGATACAAGTGGATAAAGTAGTTAATTTGAGGGGTGTACTCGAGTTGCTAGACGGCGATAAGATATTAATAAAATTTTAAATTTGAAATTATTTAGTTGCTAGACATAGATGCGTTAGTTGCTAGAAAATGAGTGTTGAGTTTCTAGACAGAATAAACACAAAATCCCATGCAATAAAATATCTTGTAAAACGAATGCTTTATATATATTTCTTTGTTTTGCTTTATTTTGCGTAACGTACAGATTTAAATTATGTTGAGGGTTTCCTGCCAGAAGGGCGTATCCACATAATTTGTGATTTTCTTTTATGTAAGAACATTAGACCTTCTCGCATGTTCGAAATTATAATAACTGTGGATATGCCCCAAAAAGATGCAATAATTGGCTACTCTATTGAGGCAGGGAATACGGCATTCTGGCATGTCAAACAAATCGCCATAAGAGTCATATTTTACGAAAAAAGAAAATCACAAATTATGTGGATACGCCGTTTTGCCAGCAAACCCTCGATGTATTATTATTTTCGTTGGTTTTAATTAAGGAATTTAAAAAAGGATTGGCTTTCCAGAACTAACCATTCGTAAGTGTGTATTAGTCTTGGATTTATTTAGGGATTTAAAAAAAGCATTTGCTTACCAGAACTAACCATTTGTAATTTCCTAAAACTGTTTTATTTACCCTGTCGGGCGCCGTATCTACCTGGTTTACAACGCGGTGTCGAAATTTCTTCTAACATAATTTGACCCTTCGATTACCCCAGGTACAAACACAATTTGGTATCGAAAGTTCGCTCGCCGATTTTTACCTAACTGTAATAAGGTCACGTAGTACGTACGTAAGTATTTTTCACCGTAATTGAAAATTTTAAATAATTTTGCAAAAGTTAGAATTTGTCTATAAAATTTGATTACATTTACGGTAAAAATATAAAAAAATAGCTCTTGAAACATGATTTTTTTATGGGGAGGGGTCCAACAAAAAAACAACTCAGTTTTTATATATAATTATTTGAAAATATTATCAACGACAGTGAGGTCACGTCTGGGTTATGTCTAGGAACTCAACCATGTACCCGTCTAGCAACCCATCTATGTCCGTCTAGCAATTCAACAATCTTAATCTGTTTTCTCTGAGTTCATCCAGCAACTCGAGTATACCGAATTTTAGCGGTGCATTAACAAGACATTAACTTGTGTACACAGATTTTTATATATTCGTTAGATTATGTAAATAAATATACAAATACCAAATAATTATACAGTATGTCCGAATTAACACAGGGTATTGGGAAATTGAAGAGATATATAGAAAGATAGTTAAATGGGAAAAGTTGTGAGACATTTAACAGTTAATGTAATACCGTTTTCATGACGGCTGTTTGGTTTTTGAGATATTTTTAAAAAAGCTGAAAATGTGCATTTTTTAAATCTGTAAAAACATTATTAGGATAACTTATTAAGAGCAATGTTTTATGTGTTCAGATTTTAATTTCAACGTTTTGATTTTGAGATACCATCATTAACTTTTGTTTTTCTTATGGCGGCCATTTTCGTTTTTATGTACATTTAAAAAAACCGTCATTTCTTTCTTCACGATGATGTATAACACTTTATAGAAGTTTTTAATTTTTATGTCAAAAATTGTCAAAATAATTATTTCGTCCGACTTGGCCATGACTACCGAAGCCATTAGCTCTAAAAACAATTGCCATTCAATTTCTAATAAGGCCCTATGTTGAGAAAGTCAATGCAAGTTTATTTCCAACTTTTATAAACTTATGTACCCAAACAAAGATGGATATTTACTTTGTGTGCACCGGCACATTACAACATGTATCAATAATATTAAGCTGTTATTTTTTTCTTGAAATGGATATATGATGATATAAGAAAAACAAAAGTTGATGATAGTGTCTCAAAAACTAAACCTTGAAATTAAAATCTAAACACATAAATGCATTCAGGCGCAGCGGGTTTTAAGTTTTCATATGGGTGCCGACGCCATGCAAAAATTTTACATAAAACAAATTTTTTAGAAGAATATGCAAAAGTAGTATCTTATTCTTACGCCAAATATAAAGCTGAAGAGCAAAAAAAAGGCGCACATACTACTACAATTTTCAGTTTTGAGAGACAAAAATTTCATTTTCTGATGATTCATGATCCATGACAAAATCTATACATTTCACCTCTTTGGGCCCCCGTGCATCCACGTACTCGCCGCCACTGAATGCATTGGTCTTAAAATGTTGCCCTAATAATGATTTTACAGATTCCAAAAATTATTTAAAATTAAAAGTTACAGCATTTTTTCAAAAATGCACCTATTGATTTTTTTAAATAACGCACAACTTTCCCCATTTAACCATCCTTCTATCTCTTATAGCTTTCAATATCCCAATACATTCCCCACCAATTTTGATCACACTATACAGGGTGTAACTAAATAAGTGTAAAACGTTTAAGGAGGTGATTCCTCATTGAAAAATATGAAAAAAGTTCCTATAAACATGGGTCCGAAAATGCATAGTTTCTAAGATACAGGGTGTCCAACATTTAGGTTCAACATTCACCTTCTTTAATCTTCAGTTGACCTTCACTTTTTAATGTCATTAGATAGTCCTTAAAAAGTTAAGACAGGAAAGTAACATTAATTTTGCTCTATCTTTAACCGTTTTTGCTCAGTAAATCATCAAAATTCAAAAATTCGTCCCAAGAAACATGCAATAAAGTGGTTTTTATTTTTTTTTCTCGAAAACGAAGCAAGATACAAAAAAATTTCAAGAGATAAAAAGTTGTATTTTTATTTGCTTATTCTAAACAAAAATTAAAAAGTTACAAAAGTCAGTAGCGTACATTTTTTTACAATTATTTTCGATAAGATGTCCCGTGAGACGCCACTGGACTTAATAATTTTAATTTAATTATGCCTAACTTTGGCCCTTATTACTAGAAATAACACTGAAAAATTTCAAGAAAATCGGTTGCAGGGTATTCAAGATAATTACAAAAACCTATTTTATTTAAAAAGTTTAACACCCTGTATCTTGGAAAGTATGCATTTTCGGACCCATATTTATAGGAACTTTTTTCATATTTTTCAATGAGGAATCACCTCCTTAAGTGTTTTACACTTATTTAGTTACACCCTGTATACATATTACTACACCAAGCATAAATAAAATGTGTCTTTTATAATTTCTTACTAGCTGATGTAAACATATACATATTAAATAAGGTTTGTATCTTAACTAACATATTTTACTAAAATAGGTGTTTTCGCAAAACTAAAGTCTTTTAAAAAGTTTAACACCCTGTAGTATATAATCAATAATTCTGATTCAATAAGTATTTAAAAGAGCCATTAGGACTAACTCACGTACAAAAAGTAAATATTTGTATATGGTTACCCGCAAATAGTTAAAGTTGGTCGTTAAAAATGATGAAATAATTTTCCACATTACAGGTACTATTTAATCTCAGTATGAGTCAATTATAAAAAAACCTTTTTAAATAGTATGTGTTGTCTTAAAAACACTGTATGATTAAGATTAAAGCAAACACTTTCATGAAGTATTTAAAAAGTTGTCTACCGGGTGTCAACGATTCTATTAGACAAGTCATAACTCCTAGACAGTGGCTACGTCAGGTTTTTGTTTTAGGGGTGGCCAAAAATAATTTTTAAAGCCATGAAATTTTAAAGAGCATAAAAAAAGGTCCTCATCTTTTAAAAACCTTTTTCTATATTCCTTCTCCACCAATTATTTTGAGTAGCAAAAAAAACAGTCTCCTACCTCCCCTTCACATTGCTTTCTTTTCTTCCCTTTCTTCTTTTTTCTTATTACCTTTCACTATACAGGGGTGGCCAGCCATTTTTAGGGGGTGGCCTGGGCCACCAGTGAAGTGCCATCAAAAAATGTTGACTTTGGGGGGGGTTTCGGTTTTTGTTGATGTTTGGTGCTTATTTCATATGAACGTAAAAAATGTTTTGAAGAGAAAAAGGGTCTTTACCTACGAAAATGGACATTTTTATATGTTTCACTTCATAGAATACCATATTTTCTTTAAACATTTTTTTTTTAAACGATAAAGGGCTTCACCCAAAAAATCACCAAAATGCCAGCACTCCCCTCACAGCGCCCATGGTAGTACATAATATATTTTGTCATCAATGACGTGCCCAAGATTTTCCTCACGTTTTGGTTCGCCATCACTGCCCTAGAGTATTAAGAATACCAAAAAGACTTGGTATACAGTGTCTCTACGTTAGTTGGCGTCATATGGGAAACTTTTTTATTATTAATCTTATGAAAAAAAGTTATTATTTATAAAAAGTTCTGCATGGTCCAAAACCTAAAATACAATCATCAGATATCAAATTGTGTCAGTCATCTACGAGGTTTGACCAAAAATGTATTTTATCCAAATCGGTCTAAGCATATTAAAAATATTTAGAAAAAAATATTTTCTTAAATTTTAACGCCCTGTATCTCATTAAGGAAGTAACTACGGACCACCACCTTCTAGAATAATTGTACTATTTTATCCTGCCCCGATGAAGAATTCTCACCTGTACCGGTGGGTGGTTCCATCTAGCGCCGAACATATAACCAGTTAACGTTTTTGTTTTGGAAAAGATGGTAGTGGGTATGAGGACGGCAAAATAAAAGACGCTTTATTTGTTCTGCGGCGTTTCGGTCCTGATTTTGGACCTTTTTCAAGCTTCCAAATATTGCATCATTTGCCAAAACATGCTATTATGTTGGACACTACATGTAGTGTGCAATATTTGGAAGCTTGAAAAGGTCCAAAATCAGGACCGAAACGTCGCAGAGCAAATAAAGCGTCTTATTTTGCCGTCCTCACTACCCACTACCATCTTTTCCATTACATTCGGCCAAGGACGACAACTATCATGGATGTTTTTTGTTTTCTGTAATTTTACTGGCCTTAGCTACATATCCTAATAATCAACCCATTACACGTCTTTAAAATATGAGAGGTTAAAAATACTGTCAAGGTTTGACAACCTATTTTCTTTAAAGAAATGATTACAAATGCTTTTTAAATTTAGAATGTTGTGCAAATGTTTTTTTTAATAAAAATGTGGTGTATTTAGTGGTATTTAGTGTTCCAATGCTATTTTCTTTGTAAACCATTTTAAACATTATGTTTGTATTAAAAATCTCGATTTTAAAGAAGCATGGGATGTTAGGTCGCCGGCTTTAAAATTATCTTGTGCATAAAAGGAAAATTTTTAAGAAAAATATCACAAAGAGTTAATCAGAACTTCCCAATAAAGTTCATGGTGTGAATATGTGAGTTCTAATTGATTATTTTTAATTTGTTTTTGTTTTATTTTTTATGATATTTATCTGTTTGTGTACACTCTCCCTTCTTTTTTATAACCCACTGTATTTGATAACAGTCAGATTTTTTAAAGTTTGCAATCTTGAAATTAATACACAATTAGGTTTTTCTAATAAAAACATGCCAGCCTGTAAACTAATATTTATTGATTCCATTATTTGGACTTAAAGAATTTTTCATAAAAATATAGTTTGTCACCAGTCGAAATTTTCCAAGTTTTGTATTTCAAAATCTTCAAAAATCATTAATGGCTTTTTTCCTAAAAAATGTTGTTACTATGTATCACCAATTATTATTGAGATAATTTTTTTAAATAAAAGACTGTTGTTTCAGATAGATTGTAGGGTAAACCTAAGGTATAAAAACTGATATACAAAATGATAGGTTTGGCAAGTTCAAATAAAAATTTACAGCTAATGGCACATTTGTTTGGTCTGTTTTTGTGACTAGTTAAAAGGATAAACAAGAGCAATAGTAGCTATATAAATTACTATCTCATAATAACTAAAAGTGAAAGATTAATGAATTGTAGATATTGTTTGGAAGAAACTGAGCTATAAAAAGTAGTTTAAAATTACTTTTATAGATGAACAGTGCTGCACAAAACATAAATATTTTAGGAGTATCTATCTATCTATCTATTAAAGTTATAGCTTTTTTCAATAAATTTCATTTAATTTTATTTATTATTGGTTATACTTTAATTCTGCTATACGTACTTGAAATTTAAATTAAGTTATTTCATAAAGGGGTATGTAATTCTAATAAATATTTTTTCGTCAGCATATTGTAGTTCCATTTCCAATTAACTTTATAGTCTGCTTACAATTACCGGTGTGAAAATATGGCGCACGCGAAAATTAAACTAGTTTTTGCGGCCATATAATTATTTCGCCGGACGTGTTAATCATTCCCTGTACAAGAAACAAGGAGAAGAAATATCGAGATAACCTAAAGTGAGCTTAAAAATTTTAATTGGATTACTTTTAAGAAGAGAATTTATTGACTGTTAGATTCTTTGGCAAATATGTAGCTGTTGAGAATAATAAAGTTGTTTTAGTTTTTATATTAACGCCATAAAAGTTTAAGGCATACTAAAAGACAAAGAAAAGGAAACACCGAGGGAAACACCTTGTATTTATATTTTCGTAATATATTTTATTCCCGAAAAACATGATTACATTTTCAGCCGTTCATATCGTTTAAATTTAATTTTTAGACAGTTTTTAAACCTGTACAGGACTGGGCCAAAAAAGACTTTTATTTTCAAAAAATATATTGAAGAAATTGTTCAGGGTGGCAAAAAAATATCGTGAAGGTTTGTTAGACCCTTAATAACAATATTATTGGGTCTATATTTGCGACTAACAGTTTCTTGACAACACACAATCTTTTTTATACAAACCTCGCAAATTGTTAATCAAAAAAAAAAAAAATTAAACAAAATATCATTTTGCTTTTCTTTAGAATAAAATTAAAAAGTTTTTTTATCTTTGGATAATCCACGAAGGCTGAAAGCCTAAATACTTACGTACCGTGGGTGTCTTAAGCAAGGTAAGAGGAAGTTTGTTAACACGGGAATTAAAAACTTGACATTTGGGGAGGGGGAAGGAAAGACCTCCGCTGGCAGTAGGTTCCACAGTCTAGAAACTCTAGGGATAAAAGAGCGAACGAAATGGATAGTTCGGGGCCTGTCCAATTGGACCGTATAGGGATGCATACATGCGGCACCACGAGTTTCTCTGTTGGGAGCTGCAAGAGGAGGGACTATACTGGATAATTCGACGGAGCAGAAGCCGTAAAAGTATCTATAGAAGAGCGATCTCTCTCCCACAGCTCGACGATGGGCAAGAGAAGGAAGTCTTTGAGTAAGTAAAGGATCATTAATAAGACGAACAGCTCTTCTTTGAATGCCATCAAGAATGCTGAGGGTTGTAGGAGATGCCATTCCCCAGACATGAGAACAGTATTCCAGAGAGGGTCGAATTTGGGACACATACAAAGTGTATAAGTTGGAAGGAGAAAAATACTTTTTGGCTCGGAAAAGAAATCCAAGCTTTTTGAAGCCGCGGTGGCTATAGATACAACGTGTTTATGCCAGTTAAGGTTATTCTCAAATGTGACGCCCACAAGGTTAAGTGTGTCCCCGCTTTGCAAAACCTGGCCACTCATAAGCAAAGGGTGAGCGTTTAATGATTTCTTTCGCGACAAGGAACATGATTGTGTTTTGGATGCATTATTGAGATCCTGTGAAAGGGATATCTGCATCGCCCTGCGTTTGCTTTCCAAGTCGGGTTGAGAGATTGGTTTGAGAACCTGAAGAGTGGAGTGAAGGGTACTATCGTCAGCATAACTATGAATGGGATTGGTTGTGGAAGAAAGAAGGTCGTTGATGTGAAGAAGAAACAAAGTTGGTGTTAGTACTGAACCCTGAGGCACTCCAGCATTAATTTCGTTAAAGCTTGAAGCGTGACCATCAACAATGACTGATATACGTTGATTAGAAAGATAACTGGAGAGCCAAGAGCAGAGTTTAGTTGGAAGACCGTAGGAGGGAAGTTTGTTAAGAAGTGTGTCATGCCAGACTTGGTCGAAAGCTTTAGATATATCAAGAGCAACGATCTGGGACTCACCTAGAAACTCAAGAGACTTGTTCCAGTTGTGCGAAACGAAGGAAAGAAGATCTGCTGTAGATCTCTTGTGACGAAATCCGTATTGCCTGTCATGTAAAATTTTATGTTTTTCTAAATACCTAAGAATTTGCGAGTTAATGGATTTTTCCATTACTTTACAAAGCATTGAGAGGAGTGAAATGGGTCTATAGTTGGATGGAAGAGATTTAGATCCTTTCTTGGGAATAGGCTGGGCACGTGCAGCTCTCTAGCTGTCTGGAAAAATACCCGTGTCATAAGAAATTCGAAAGAGCTTGGTTAAAATAGGTGTTTATTTAACATTTTAAGAAAATTAAAACCTTTATACATTATGAAGAATTCTGCTCTTACACAATGTAATAAAAGTTATGATCACCTTAAAAGAAATAAAATAATGAAATATTTAATATTAGGTCACTGGCAACATAAAGGTTTCAATCTATAAACTGTTTACCACATTTTTGGTAAACTATTTACCACATTTTTGAGACGCAACCATTGGCCCAGTTCCCGTCTGGCGTCTTGTTAAGATTTTATTTTATTGGATTAAAATAATTTCAACCGAATGCTAATGAACCTTTGTTTATAGATTGAAACCTTTGTATTGTTAGTATATATAAGACCATATTTATTTCATTCTGAAAGCGATGCCGCCAAATACACAGAAATAATAAAGCAAATAACCCCTTTTGTGAACAATGATTTATTGCAGCAAAAAATATTCAACCCGACGAGTACGCCACGTGCCACAGTTTAATAGCAGGCCAGAGACGAAATAAGAGGGTGTTTTTTAAATACGTGATACGTGTTTTCGCAATGTTATTATTTATTTATCTTAAAATATGTAATCAGGCTCTGTCAGAGGCTATGTGCTTTCGAAAAAGTTTGTTTACTTTATCATTTTTTGTGTACTTGGCGGCATCGCTTTCAGAATGAAATAAATATGGTCTTAACTTTAACTTAATATTAAATTTTTTATTATTTTATTTCTTTTAAGGTGATCATAACTTTTATTATATTGTGAAAGAGCAGAATAGTTCTTTATAATGTATAAATGTTTACATTTTCTTAAAATGTTAAATAAACTTTTTAATTTTATTCTCGAGAAAAGCCAAATAATATCTTGTTTAAATTTAATCTTCCATAAAACAAATAAAGCATAAAAAAATAATAATACACATTCTTAAATAAAATAAATTTCCTACAAAAAAGCTTTCTTCGTAAATTGTCGTGAAATAAAACAGACATGACCAGGTCTGGCATGCCGCACTTCTTAATAAACTTCCCTCCTATGGTCTATCAACTAAACTGTACTTGGCTTTCTAGTTATCTATCTGATCGTCGTTTATCAGTTATTGTGGACGGCCATTCTTCAAGCTTTCACCAAGTAAATGCTGGAGTCCCTCAGGGCTCAGTTCTGGCACCAACATTGTTTCTTCTTCACATCAACGACCTTTTCTCGTCCACAACTAATTCCATTCATAGTTTCACCGACGATAGTACCCTTCACTCCAATTTTCAGGTTCCTAAACCCATCACTAAATCTGACTTGGAAAACAAACGCAGAGCGATGCAGATATCTCTTTCGCAGGATCTTAATTTAATATTGGATTGGGGCGCCAAAAATCTCGCCCATTTTAATGCATCCAAAACACAATCATGTTCCTTGTCGCGAAAAGAGTCATCAAATACTCATTCTCTACTTATGAGCGGCCAAGTTTTACAGAGCAAAGTTACCTTTAATCTTGTGGGCGTCACATTTGAAAGTAACTATAACTGGCATAAACACATTGTATCTATAGCCACGGCAGCTTCAAAAAGCTTGGATTTATCTTTCGAACCAAAAAGTATTTTTCCCCCTCTAATTTATACACTTTATATGTGTCCCAAATCCGACCTCCCTTGGAATATTTTTCTCATATCTGGGGCATGGCGTCCCCCACAACCCTAAGCATTCTTGGTTCTATTCAAAGAAGAGCTATTCGTTTCAATAATGATCCTTCACTTACAGAAAGACTTCCCCTCTTGCCCATCGTCGGGCATTAGGGGGATTTATCGCTTTTTATAGGTACTTTTATGGCTTCTGCTCTGAAGAATTGTCCAGTATAGTTCCTCCACTTACGGTTCCCAACAGAGAAACTCGTGGTTCCTCGCGTATGCATCCCTATATGGTCCATCTGGACAGGCCCCGAACTTCCCCCTTTGTTCGTTCTTTTATCCCTAGAGTTTCTAGATTGTGGAACCTGCTGCCCGCGGAGGTCTTTCCTTCCCCCAAAATATTTAAGTATTTAAGTCCCGTGTCAACAAACTCCCTCTTACCTCGTTTAAGACACCCACGGTACGTTAGTATTTAGGCTTTTAGCCTTCGTGGTTCGTCCAAAGATAAAAAAAAATTGGTAGAATGTTTCCGAACACGCGCGATGCATATATAATATGTTTAAATTATTTCCCTTACAAAACACAATTGGATACAAAGTAATATTGTAACTATTAAAACTTAGTGCACCTTAAATAATTGAAAACGTTTCACAAGAACAGTAGCCGAATTTTAAGGGCATATAAAAACAACAGTGTAAAGTACATACCTGTAGTCAGGCGGGCTTCGAGCAGGGTAATATTTTATGGCTTATTAACCACTTAAAAGCCGTAAAAAACGTTCCTTTTAACGCAAAAAACTCAATACCAATAACATTTTCCGCGGAATTCCGCGCTAATGTGCGATGATTCAAAATTTCCTCTCTATTCCGTTCCATTTCATGATAACGCTGCATGGCGTTTTGATGTAATCAGGATTTAAACATTGACCTATTTATTTAATTTTGTTTCTTGAGTTTGGATTTTTGTTACTACCACAAATATCAATTTTTAAATAAATTCAATATATCGCATCAGCTATTATTTTAAAGGTTTATCGGCCAGTAATGCAACAAGAGCTATTAGTCACCCAATCCGAAATGTTTATAGTAGTTGAAATTAAATAAGAGAAACCATAAAAACACAAACAGAATACCGCCACTCGTCTTTATTAAAAAAAAACTCCTTATCATCTCGCGCCACTCTGTCCTGCTATATCAGCGCAAAAAGGCGCCGACAAGTGGCGTAATAAAATTTTGGAGTCAACAGGGACTAATAACTTTTCTGATTTCCCTTATCTGATTATAACGACTATACGTGCCGGTATTCCCATTAGACTGTCTTCTTTCCACGCATTGCTTGTACACATATTATGTATATTTGACTGGATAATCCTGTATATTTTTAAAGAAAATTGGATGCGCTATAAAAAGGTCTCTTAACATTTTTTATTAAATTCACTCTTTTAAAATTTATTCGACGTTGAAATTACGTTTGGAGTCAACTTCAACGCCGAATAACTTTGAAAGAATTGAATTTATTAAAAAAACGTTAAGACATCTTCTTTGTAGCGCATCCACTTTAATTTAAAAATAATTAGTGCGTCCTCTTAATACTATATTTTACTGTTTTATCGCCTATTTTTATGTAAGAAAAATAAAGTGCATCCCTGTAATGTCTTTCCTCCCACCCTTTTATTTTTGATCGGATCAAAAATTTTAAAAAAGTAAAATTTTTGGGATAAGAAATAAATGCATAAATACTATATTCAAGAGGCTGCTGGGTGCCTTTTTGGAAACAAAGTTAAATGGAAAGAGGGCTCTTGTAAGAATCATTTTAAAGCTCCTGACAAGTACTTTATAACCCTAGAATATGAAGTCAATATCTTACAAAATGATGATTTGGATGGCTATTTTTCCAAAACGTAAAGTTAGATATACTTAATGTGGTGTTTTCTTAAAGGTATTTTAAAAATCTTTTTAATTACAATATAATATACAGGGTGCTTCATTAAAAAAACAGGTACTTCTTTTTACCCTGTATATTATCACCACTATCACCATTAAAAAATCTTTTAAAGAACTTTAAGAAAACACCACATTAGGTACATTTAACTTTATTACTTTCGGAAATATGGCCATCCAAATCATGTTTTTAGGTAATTTTTAAAGTACCGCCATTTTGTATTAGGTAAAGGTATTAATTTTATATTCTAGGGTTATAAAGTACTCGTCAGAAGCTTCTAAATGATGTGCCTCAATAGCTCCTTTCCATTTAACTTTTTTCCAAGATGGCGCCCAGCCGCCATCTTCAAATTTTCATCTGTTAATTTTACTCCAAAATATAGTATTAATAAATCAATTTCATGTCTCAAAGTTTCGCTTTTTTAAACTGATTCGTTCAAAAAATAAAGAGAGGTGGACATCAAAGAAATACACTGTACATATTTTTTCCTTGAATTAATTTTTCTCGACAGGATAGTAAATGCTATTCCACTGCTGGACGTCACACAAACGATAGGTTATAATTTATAAATACCACTACTTGTTGCGTTGCACTTACTGGCTTGTTGGGTTTTGTTTTTTTTTTTGGCATTGGAACTGTTGATCATTTATTATTTTGTTTTAGGGTAGTTGTTTCTTTTTCTAGTTGTTATACATCCAGGTTTAACCCCTCGAAATTCCACGTTTTATTCTACTTTTTAATTTTTTTATGATAAAAAATAGAAAAAAAGTTAGAGGTGTAAATTTATAACATACCGGGTAAACACTTCAAAAATTATAGTGTTAGAGCTTGGAGATAGTGATGGGATAATTCAAATTAAAAATAATCGATAATCCGATTATGCAAATTTAATTTGAATTACGAAAAATAACCTGATTACTGAGAAAATTTGAATTACGAAAAATAACGTGATTACTCAGATTATTGGAATTACGATTCCACAGATGAGGTGTGAAGACCATTTTTTTGCTCTTCAGTAAATACGATTATTATTAATTCGAATTATAATTCGATTATTGAATTAATCCATAACCTGATAATCCGATTATTGAAATAATGCGATTATGCCCATCACTACTTGGAGATATAATTACCATAAAATATATTAGAAATGAAGGGGTTAGAAGCAAAACGTCCTAAGTGGCAAAATGTTTATTTTGAGAAAACAGCCTCTAAAGTTTGGTACGTATTGAAAATTCTGAGCATTTCCAATGTGGTGTTTACCATATTGGATGTAATTAAAATACTTTAATGAATTCAATTATGAAATAAAACAAAGAAATTTTTTAATTTTTTAGCTTTTTTGCAAAAAAGTCACTTAGGTCGTTTTGATACCAAACAGATTACAGAGTTTATTGATAGGTTAATTGAAAAAACCGTGAACAATTTAGAATAAACCTTTATTTCTTACAATACTCAAACATTAATTATTATAACGCTTATATTATTTATTCATAGTCTGAAATTAAACTTTCATATTCTTCTTGTTCTTCAGGAGCTTCCAGGGAAGTAGAAGCAGAGGAGGAGGAAGCGATTTGGACTTTTTTCTTTTCTCCAATTTTTTCTTCATGTGGCAGTCCTCTATAAAATTCATGATAGATTGGAGGAATAAAATCCAAGAGTTGTTGCAAATTTTCCCATTTTTGATACTTTATTTTACAAGGTTGCTTGCTGAGTGATTCCAAAGTATGATTGCTTGAAGGACGCCCAATATTTTTAGTACACTTTTCTGACGTAAAAAAGGATATTCCTCTTGAAGTGTCGATTTAAACAAAAACTGGTATGTTCTGTTTTTTCTGTACGAAAACCACTTTATCTGTCTCCACTTAATTACCTGATTAGTGTCGTCTTTCTTGGGATCTTTGATAATCTCGTTCAAGCTTGTAATAGACAAAAAATCGTTCATTTTATGTACCTTAAATTTTTTTGAACATTTTTTAATTAGATCACACCAATGATCCGGTAAAAATATCTGAGGGTTATTTTTTTTACTTTTTTCAATCAAAGCGAAACTTCGATCGCATTCCATGTAAGAATGTCCGGATTCAAAAAATTTATGGTCAATACGTTCAATATTTGTTGTCTGAACTATGTGCATAAACAATTTTGCAATATTCTTATTTTTATTTTGACCACCGCATGAGTCACTGTACGCCACAATTTTCGTGATATGTTCTGGCAGGTTCTTCATAAACTAAAATAAAATTTGAGAGTAGTAAAAAAGTTTATAATAAAATCTGTATTAACAACTTACGTGTAACAAACACGAGCCGATTTCTTGAGACCCTCTTGAGGCTTGGCCTTCATGCCAGATGTACATGTTGGATACTCCAGAACAAAGATCGAAAATGCAAAAATTGTAAGTCCATAATTGCCTTAAATAGTAAACTTTATTTGTTGTCAAAAGTGGAGTTGGCAATGTCTTTTGCAAATCAAAACAGATTACAAGTGAATCATTTTTATTCTTACTATTTTCAACATCTTTTATTTTGCTCTCTACTGCTTTCTTTGCTTGGCGCTGATGTACCTCTAGTTCTCGTTTATACTTTTTCTGTTCTTTGTTAGGAGCTAATAAAAGATTTTGCAGTCGATCACATGTGTTGCAAGTGTCTGAATGTGGTTGATGAAACTTCAGATTAAATTCTGTATTAAAAATGTGACGGTAAAATGATTCCTTTACTGGTATTTCGCCTTTCTCGGTGGAAATATCTCTATATAGATTGTACATTTTTCGAATGTTTAAGTCAGAAGAAAGGTATCTTGTGTTTGGATTTTGATTGTATGAGTAATGGCTTTTGTATCGCGGAAAAGCCTTAATGTGATCTAATACGTTTGTTCTTTGAGTTTCCGATATTTTGTTCTTTGGGATTATCTTACCCCTTTTATCTTGTTCTACAAATTTGTCCTTGTCAATTTTTTGCAGATTACTTTAAAACGACTATCTGTTATATCAAATGTTTTTAAGAAAAATTCTCTGCATACACGTCGGTCGAGTAGCCTAATTTCAGTGCTGTATTTCGTTTTTCCATCACCCCTACCTCTCTTTGGAACTGTTTTCCGAATTTGTGATGCTAAGAAATTTGTCTGTAAGTCATAAGTAGACAAACTGTACAATTTACAAAATAATCGCTTCCTTTCATCGTCTGTAAACTTCGAACATTCGTATCTACAGCTATGAATAAATTCTTGTACATTTTTCTTCCTTCTAACTTTTCCCCTGCTGGTGTACTCTTCACCTTTAAGTCTTTTTTGTTTTACATCATTTCTTTTCCAGTTTTTTTCACTTCGTTGCCTTTTTCGAGCCCTCTTTGGTGTAACTAAAAAATAATATACCTTATAGTTTTTGTTTTAAATCTTCTTTTATGAAACCTTTACCATGAACATTTGCTTCTTGTACTGGATTCTCGGAGTCACTTTCACTCGGGAAGTACTCAGATCCACTATCTGTTGCGTACGGATCAGCTTCTGACTCTAAAAAACGCGTTACCATTATTTAGTTGAAAATCTTCAATTTTTCAAGAAACAAAAAGCATATCCTCAAAAATAAAAAATATATATTCATGGAATATTAAGCTCTGATCTGGTTAAATTGGCACCTACCTGATGTAGAGGACATCTTTCATTCACAAAATATCACTTGAATAATTTTACCAAGACTTTAGAGTACTTAAACTTTTAAAAACAAGATAGTACGATTAGCACGCGGTCTGAACGGAATGCCGACTAAAAAACAACCTATTTGCTTATTTATTTTTACGTGTCCATACACGTTTAGGAGCAAAACGACCTAAGTGCTGCTTAGGCGTTTTTGCTACCAAATAAAACATTCAGTTTATTTATATAACTTTTTCTATCCGTTAAAAGATGTCTCTACATTACAATTTTCAATTGGGTAATTTTTGTACCAGACAGAAACGAATACTAAGAACACGAATCCGTACTTAGGTCATTTTCACCACAAATGTCACTTAGGCGCTTTTGCTTCTGACCCCTTCAAATATAAACTGTTAAGTACCACAAAGGAAATCTAGAGTCAACCACAGACACTTGCAACGGCTTTTTGAAGCAATTAAAATGGCGACTTCATATCGCCGACCGGCAAGAAAAATGCTTGGAATGTTAATAGATGCAAGGCGGCGAATCATGGATGGTAGTCGTTTCGTAAAGCTTATATACAGGGTGTCCTTAAATATTATGCAAATATAAAAATGGGACAATTTTTTAATTAGTGTTATAATAATAATTCCGTAAAACAAAAACTCCGGGGTTGTTAATATAATAAATTGCTCTCTATTCCGGGAATGTAGAGAAGAAAAGTCAATTTTTACCCCAGTATTCGGGGTTTTTAGAGTTTCGGTCCAGAAGCGGAAATTAGGTGGTGGCAGCCTACCTTACTAATCTTTTATGGTTTTAATTGAAGATAAAGAGTCCTTATACACTTTTAATAATCGTTTGTGAATCTGTATGGCTTAAGGGGTTATGCCTTATGAGAGCTCGCCGACTATCCGGATTCTTAGCGTGTGAATGGTCTCATAACACTCCATACACTTCGAAAGCGTTGGTCTGTCGCCGACTTCCTGGCTCCCGCTAGTGTGAAACGAGAGTAAGTCTGAAACAGTTGGGCCAATTTACAAAAACAAAGTGGCATTGAGTAGAGTATCAAAGGACCTTTAAACCGAGCTGCTACATAACCCACCTTTTTTTTGCAGTTTGACCGCCAGTTTCGACTTGACAGATTCGTGTTCAGCGGAAAAAAATACGAGAGAATATCTTTGTCTGCAGTGCCGAATCAAGAGTGAATCCGTGAAGCTACCGCTTCACGGATTCACTCTTCACGCAAATCAAGAAGGACACAAATTTAAGGTAAAAAGAAAGTAAAAGTAAAATATAAATACCTGGAAAAAGTCGTTTATTTTTCTCAAAGAGGCCTCTTATAAAATAAATACAAATATAAGACAATCTCTAAGTCGTGGTCCCAGTTAACTGACTGAGACCATACAGGGTGTGCCGAAATTTATGCATTAAATTTCAATGGTATATTCAACGTCGAAAATAGGCCCTAGTTTCCTATATAAACATAGGTCCGGAGATTCAAGGAGGACCAAGAAGTCAACTCAGTGTGTGAGATGCCTTCAGACAAAATGGTACCAAGCTACTGGCTAAACAAAGGTTTTCAAACTTTAATACCAGACAGAAAGGACTGGGTGGCAGGGCCCCCATTAAAGCCGACCTAATCTGGTATACAGACGGCTCCAAAACAGACCAAGGAGTTGGAGCAGGTATATATGGGGACAAACCAAGGACGAAAATAAACTTGGGTCTCGGACAACACCCTACTATGTTCCAGGCCGAAATTGTAGCCATAGAACAATGTGCTAGGGAAATCATCAGAAGGAGCTATGAGGATAAAACCATAGTAATCTATTCGGACAGCCAGGCAGCCATCAGGGCAATCAGTTCATGCAAAATCAGCTCCAAGCTGGTGCGGGACTGCGTAATTGCCCTGGAAGAGGTGGGTGCGTCCAACAAGCTAACCATTGCCTGGGTACCAGGACACGAAGGCCACGAAGGCAATGAAGAAGCTGATAAATTGGCAAAGGAAGGGGCTGGCAGGACAATGGTAGGTCCCGAGCCCTACTGTGGTATTCCATCATGCCAGGTAAGGTCATCCATTAGATTCATGGATTATGAGGGAATCACAAGACTGCTGGATGAGAACACCAGGACAGCGTCAGGCGAAAGTGTTCATCAAGGCTTACTCGCCAGAATTTACAAAAGACCTTCTGAATTATAACCGGAAGGCAGTAAGAATAATAGTGGGTCAACTGACAGGTCATTGCAGATTGAATAAACACCTGGAAACTATGGGCCTGGCAGAAGAAAACCTATGTAGGTTCTGCCAGGAGGAGGAAGAAACCGCAGAACACGTATGGTGCTACTGCGAAGCCCTTTGTCGTCTGCGGTTTGCAAGGCTGGGTGAAGAAAACCTAAAGCGGCAAGATATACCAAGGGGCCAGTTTCAAGCTTGTGGAGTCTGATTAAACAGACCGGCTTGGATAGCGTGCTCTAACCTATGGAGGACACACAATAAACCTAATTTTTTGTATAAAAATATTTTAAAAAATTACCAGGGACGTCCGTAACACCCTGTATCTTTAAAAGAAAGCGTTTCTGGACATATGTTTTACAGGAAACTAGGGCTTATTTTCGACGTAAAATATGCAATTGAAATTTGATGCATGGATTTCAAAGCACCCTGTATAAAAATTTGAATTTAAAAAAAAACATAACTTGTGCTGGTGTTTTTCATTTTTCGTCTTTATAAATCATGTGGTCTTTTTAATTTAAAATATTTGCTTATCTCCCCAACTAAAAACACTTATTTCCATTATTAGTTTCCATTGTTTGTTCCTAGCAACAATTTCCCAAGTTTATGCGTAATCACCATGTACATCAAAATTAATAAGGATATCTTTTTTAATTTGATGAAACTCCTATCGATGAAAAACTCAGTTTAGCTGATTTTTAAAACTTTAAACGATATTTTAATTTATACATATATCCAACAATTTGTTTTAATTATGTTTTCTTTTTTTCATGTCCACTTTTTTTTAAAATTACAGCTATTGTTGTCTGTTTTTCACCTATGGTCAGAACCCCAGACCGAATTAATTAATTTAAAACCATTAAGGCGCCAAAATAAAAGGTCAAAAATAAAAACATCATGGATTTCCACGAACAAGAAACAATATAAATAAAAAAAAACCTTCGACACCGGATGTGGGTAGTTCTAAAAAATGTGAGTAATTTGTTGTCTCCCGGATCAATATCTGGTTTAGAAAATCTTTTGCTACACAATTTTTTTGTTTTTTTTCAAAAAACACAGTTAAACAAGTTTTTATTACCAATTTTTTATTAGTTTTAACTATTTTATTATTTTCTGCACTAAAATATGAAATATTTTCAGCAAAAAGTTAATAAGAAACTATCAAAAAATAAAGTATGCATAACAATGTCTTCCCCAATATTTTACGTCATTTACATTGGTAGAGGAGCCCAAGGGGAAGTTTGGGGATTTACTACAGCACGGCAGATTAATATACAGGAGGATACCTTGTACCCGGTTAAGTACCTTTACCAAATAATGTTTGGTTAGTTCTGGTTACATTATGAGCCCCGTATACAGGGCCGATTGTAAAAAACAAAATATATCCGTCATAAAATTTCAAGCGCGTCATATTAAGATAGGGTAAGTTAATTACATGCTTAACAGTGTATATTCCACTAATCTGACAATTTAAGATTGACGTAAAGAAAGCGGAGGTCTACAAAGTTGTAAAGAAACGTCATTCTGACATTCTCAAGCGTGGTTATTTATTTTTAT